>JAJIBD010021896.1:0-137092 GCA_021461705.1 Cryptotis parvus | reverse complement strand
CAGGTCCTTTACATACTTGGTAATTTGATTCCTAGGTCTTTGATTTTCTGTGGCATAATTGTGAATGGAATAGTTTCCTTAATATCCTTTTCTTCTCTTTAGTTATTTGTATATAGGAAAGCCACTGACTTTTGGGTGTTGATTTTGTATCCTGCCACTCTACTATATCGTCTATTGTTTCTAGGAGTTTTTTTGGTCGAGTTTAGGGTTCTCTAGGTATAATATCATGTCATCTGCAAATAATGATAGCTTGACTTCTTCCTTGCCTATCTGGATGCCCTTGATGTCCTTTTTCTTCTCTGATTGCTATGGCAAGTACTTCCAGTACTATATTGAATAAAAAGAGGTGAGAGTGGGCAACCTTGTCTTGTCCCTGATCTCAGGGGGAAGGCTTTCAACTTTTCCCCATTTAGAATGATGCTTGCTGTGGGCTTTTGGTAGATGGCTGTAACTATCTTGAGGAAAGTCCCTTCAATTCCCCATTTTCTGGAGCGTTTTAATCATGAGCGGGTGCTGGATCTTGTCAAATGCTTTTTCTGCATCTATTGAAAGGATCATATGGTTTTTATTTTTTTCTTTTATTGATATGATGTATTATGTTGATTGACTTGCAGAATGTTGAACCATCCTTGCATTCCCGGATGAATCCTACTTGGTCATGATGTATAATCTTCTTGATGATTCTTTGGATTCTGTTTTCTAGTATTTTGTTGAAGATCTTAGCATCCGTGTTCATCAGGGATATTGGTCTGTAGTTTTCTTTCTTTGTGTTGTCTCTCCCTGCTTTGGGTATCATGGTGATATGTGCCGCGTAGAAGGTGTTTGGGAGTGTTTCTGTTTCTTATATTTCTGGAAGAGCTTGAAAAGGACTGGCAGTAGGTCCTCCTTATAGGTTTGGTAGAGTTCACTAGGGAATCCGTCTGGACCTGGGCTTTTGTGTTTGGGGCAGACTTTTAATTACTCTTTCTATTTCCTCAATGGTGATAGCCTTATTCAGGTATTGGAGATCTTCTTGTTTTAGTCGTGGGAGGTTATAGGACTTCAGGAATTTATCCATTTCTTCTAGATTCTCATGTTTCACGGCATACAGGCTCTCAAAGTAATCTCTGATGATCTTTTGGATTTCTGTGGTTTCTGTTGTGATGTCACCCTTTTTATTTCTGATTCTGTTTATTTGGGTTTTCTCTTTCCCTGTACTTACAAGTCTTGCCAATGGTTTGTCAATCTTGTTTATTTTTTTCAAAAAACCAGCTCTTGGTTTCATTAATCTTTTGGATTGTCTTTTTTGGTTTCCAACTCATTGATTTTCTCTCTAAGTTTTATTATTTCCTTTTTTTCTCCCTGGGTTGGGCTCCTTTTGTTGGTCTTTTTCTAATGTCTTCAGCTGTGTAGTCAGGTTATTTATGTGGGCCCTTTCTTGTTTCCTGATGAATGCTTGCAGAGCTATAAACTTCCCTCTTAACACGGCTTTTGCCGTGTCCCACAAGTTCTTATAATTGGTGTCTTCATTTTCATTTGTTTCCAGAAATCTTTGGATTTTCTGTTTGATTTCTTCTATGACCCATTTGTTGTTTAGGAGTGAGCTGTTCAGTTTCCAGGTGTTTGGTTTGACTCCCTATTTCTGTGTACGGTTAACTTCCATTTTCAGTGCATCATGGTCTGAAAAGATAGCTGACACAATTTCTATCTTTTTAATTTTATTGAGGTATGCTTTGTGGCTCAGCATGTGGTCTATCTTGGAGAATATTCCATGTGCACTAGAGAAAAATGTGTACTCAGCTTTTTTGGCATGAAAAGCCCTGTATATTTCCACTAGCTCTCTTTCTTCCATTTCTTCCTTCAGGTCCAATATTTCCTTGGTGAGTTTCAGTCTTGTTGATCTATCCACCATTGATAGAGCAGTGTTGAAGTCTCCAACTATTATTGTGCTACTGTTAATGTCTTCTTTGAGGTCTCTTAGCAGTTGTTTTATGTATTTTGCTGACCCCTTGTTGGGTGCATATATGTTTAGTAGTGTAATTTCTTCCTGGTGAACATACCCCTTAATAAGAAGTGGCCTTCGTGTCCCTTCTAACCTTTTTCAGCCTGAAGTCTATATTATCTGATACTAATATGGCCACACCAGCCTTTTTGGAGGAGTTGTTTGCATGGAGAATGGTCTTCCAACCTTTGACTCTGAGTCTGTGTTTGTTCTGCTTATTCAGATGCGTTTCTTGTAGACAGCAGAATGTTGGGTTCAATTTTTTAATCCATTTTGTCATTCTGTGTCTCTTAATTTGTGCATTTAGACCATTCACATTGAGAGAGATTATTGTCATTGGATTTTGTGCCATCTTTCTTTTTGTGTTTGTTGTGCTTATGGGTTTGGTCGCATTAGAGTAGGCCCTTCAATCCTTCTTTTAAAAGTTGGTTTTGAGTCCATGAATTTCCTGAGTTGTTGCTTATCCATGAATTTGTGTATCTTTCCTTCATATCTGAATGTGAGCCTGGCCATATAAAGAATTCTTGGTGAAGCCTGCACTTTATTGAGCCTTTTCACAATATCCCACCATTGTTTTCGGGCTCAGAGTGTTTCATCAGAGAAGTCTGCTGTAAATCTTAGAGATGTTCCTTTGTATGTGATTTCCTTCTTTGATCTTGCTGCTTTCAGTATTCTATCCCTATCTATAGCTTTTGTCATTTTTATTAAGATGTGTCTTGGAGTATTCTTGTTGGGGTTTCTTTTAGCTGGTATCCTACGGGCCTCTTGGATCTTGAGGCCAACGTTCTTTAGTCCGGGAACTTTTCAGCAATGATGGCTTTGACAGTTTCTTCTTCATCAGGGTTTTCTTCTTGCCCTTCTGGGACCCCAATTATCCGTATGTTGTTTCTTCTGGATTCATCCCAATTATCTCTTGTTGTCTGTTAGGTAATTGTGAGCCTTTTTCTATCTTCTGGTGTTGTGTATAGAATCTTTGGAACTCGTCTTCGAGATCGCGAATTCTTTCTTCAGTAGCTATCGTTCTGCTATGATGGCCTTCCACTGTGTTTTTTATTTCATTTACCTCCTTTTTAATATCTGTCATTTCCCTTTGCATTTTCCTCACTTCTTCTCTCATGTCCTCTTTTTATTTTGATTTTGCATTCCATTGCTTCTTTGAATTCCTTTTGAATCCTTAACAGTTCTTTTCGAAATTCTTTTTCAGAGAGGTTATACAACTCATTGGTATTGCTAGACTCATCTGGACCAGTGACTTCACTCACAGAGCTTGATGGAATTTTTGCGTTGCTTTACCATTATGACTATTGTAGGTTGCAAATGTGAGTTCTTGGGTGACTAGATAGTACAGTTAGTAGGTGTCTAGTCTGTTTGCAGACTAGCAAAGGTGGGTAGCAAGGATGTAGGAACCAAGGTTCAGTGGTACCTCATGCAAGGTAGGTAGTAAGAGGGTCCCTTCCTATAATCTTAAACAATAGTCTCAACTTAGCCAGGGCGGCAGTCTCCTAGTAAATTCTAACTTCCTCACGCTGGGACCAGTGGGTTTACAGAGATTGTACCCAATCTAGATAACATAGAAGTCATAGTAGATATATAATAATAAATCAGAAGTTACTCATTCAGAGTCAAGGTGACCTCTGTAACTGCCACATCTTTCATTAGTGTTTACACAGAAGAGAGATCTCATTAGTATGAAGCCTGGCTTAGGGATTGCAAATAGTTTAAAAGTATAATTAAACTGCAAAAATCTTTAGCTAACTAGACCTGTCTTCCAACAAAAATGCATTAAGCACTTGAGACAACAGAATTACCAAATGCACTTCAAACCATAAAATGAGAAAATACTTATAGGCAGGCTTAGTTGGTTTATAGAATTAAAGTTTCAGTGGACAAGTTGTTTGGCAACTCGAATTATATCATTGATAAAATGAAATATTAAGGTCAGGTAATTAACACAGGGACCAGAGAGAAAGCTCAAGTGATGAAATTTTTGCCTGCTACCCTGAGGTTTTGAGTTCAATCCCTGGCAGCTAACCTCTGGAAATTGAGAGAGAGATTAAGAAAATGAATCAAGTGTTAAATAGTGAAAAGTATGAAAGAACTAATGAGAGATAAAGATAGAATAAGAAATTGGGCCGGAGAGATAGCCCAGCCGGTAGGGCGTTTGCCTTGTGCTGCGGCCGGCCTGTGCCAGCCTGGGTTCGATCCCCGGCATCCCATATGGTCCCCCGAGCACTGCCAGGAGTAATTCCTGAGTGCAGAGCCAGAGGAAACCCCCTGAGCCTTGCCGGGTGTGACCCAAAATGCAAAAAAAAAAAAAATAGTGTATACAAAATGGTAATATATTTTAGTTTTCTTGAACCATATCTTTAGAAGGGGAGTATAAAGAGATGAAAAAGAGCTAGGCAATTTCTAGAATTAATAAAAAGATATAAAAATTATAATTAAGAGGTTTTTGATTTTTTTTTCGTTTAAGGCAAATAAAAAAGATACTCACAGGCAGGATACATGAACTAAAGCCTAACAAGAAAGTACCTATTGCTAAAGAAAAATGAATTAGACCAATTTCAGATGTAGCAATGTTCACAGAAAGAAAAGATCACTATCACTATCACTATCTTCCCGTTGATCATCTATTTGCTAGAGCGAGCACCAGTAATATCTCCATATGTCCTGTCTCATGCTAGTAGAAACCAAAGGCATCTGCTTGCACAAGGAACATAAAGAGCCTCAAACCATTGTATTAGGTCAAGGGAATGACCTAATATAAATGTTACTGGTATTTGGCATATTAAATACGACACGAGCAGCTTGCCAGGCTTGCCATGTGGGTGGCATACTCTTGTAGTTACCTCTAAATAAAGCAATTATTGATGAACCGCATGGCCGCTAGCGGCCACGTGAGCCAGGCTGTGATAGTCTGGTCTGCTGGGTGGAGTTGTGATGAGAGGGAAGTCCGGATGTGGAAAACGGAGGCCCCCATGGAGTCGGGGGGCATCATTTGGCTTATTGTGAGGCTCAGCTGGGGTGGCAGGCCAGGGCTAGAACCCGCCATGCCTCCCAGGCGCCTCATGACCAGCTGGGCACAGGGAGAGCAAGTAGCAGCTCTGCCCCTATGTCTGTGAGTCTCTGGTTCAGCATACCTGGGCGGATTGAAAAAAAAACTGCTGCAGGGTGGGTGTCGATGATCCAGGCTGTGATAGACTGGTAGGCTGGGTCGAGTTGTGACAAGAATGAAGTCCGGATATGAAAGACGGCGGCCCCCCATGGAGTCGGGAGTCGTCTGGCTTGTTGTGAGGCTCTGCTGGGGTGGCAGGCCAGGGCTAGAACCCGCCATGCCTTCCAAGTGCCTCATGAGCGGCTGGGCACAGAGAGAGCAAGTAGCAGCTCCGCCCCATGTCTGAGAGTCTCTGGTTCAGCATACCTGGGCGGATTGAAATAAAACTGCCGTAAGGTGGGTGCGATGATCCGGGCTGTGATAGACTGGTCTGCTGGGTGGAGTTGTGAGGAGAAAGAAGTCCGGATGTGGAAGACGGCAGCCCCATGGAGTCGGGGGCGTCTGGCTTGTTGTGAGGGCTCTGTTGGGGTGGCAGGCCAGGGCTAGAACCCGCCATGCCTCCCGGTTGATCTAAATATATATATATATATATTTTTTTTTTTTTTTCAATCCGGCCCAGGTATGCTGAACCAGAGACTTACAGACATGGGGGCAGAGCTGCTACTTGCTCTCCCTGTGCCCAGCCCCTCACAAGGCGCCCGGGAGGGGATGGCAGTTTCTAGCCCTGGCCCGCCACCCCAGCAGAGCCGCACAACAAGCCAGATGACCACCCCCACTCCATAGGGCCACCATTTTCCACATCCGGACTTCTCTCTCGTCAGAACTCCACCCAGCAACAGCCTATCACAGCCTGTCTCAGTGCGGCTGCTGCGGCCACTCGGTTCATCTATAAATGCTATATTTAGAGGTGACTACAAAGGTATGCCACCTGCATGGCAAGCCTGGCAAGCTGCCCTGTTTTATTTGATATGCCAAATACCAGTAACAATTATATTAGTTCATTCCCATGACCTAATATATGGTTTCAGGCTCTTTATGATCCTGGAGCAAATAGATGCCCTTGGGCTCTACTAGCACGAGACAGGACATATGGAGATATTACTGGTGCCTGCTCTAGCAAATAGATGATCAACGGGAGGATAGTGATAGTGATAGTGATAGATCATTGATCAAATAAATAAATAAATCATGAACAGACTAAGAATGGAGGTAAACAATAACAAAAAATGTGTCAGGTAGTCATGATCTAAATGAATTTACCTGAACATTGGTCTAGTCCAGCCATCTCCAGGCACAGGTGAACTAGGTTAAATTCCCAGCATCCCATATAGTGCCCCAAGAAATGCCAGGAGTAATTCCTGAGTATAGAGCCCAAAGTAAGCCATAAGCATTGCCAGGTGTGAGCCCTCAACAAAAATAATAAAATAAATAAAAATAAAATATTTGTACTGTACATAATTAGAATTTCAGGATCAAAATTTTAAGTTAATGCAAAAATACACTAGCTTATGTAGGATACACAAGGGCACACACATAAAAAAAATTTCAGAAATTATAAACAACAGGAGGTGAGCAGTGTTCAGGGACTTTCCTTGGCTCTGTGGTCAGCAGTGACCAGTGGAGTTGCTCTGGGAACCACATGCGGTGTTGGGACTCAAAGCTGCATTGACCGCATTTGAAGTATGTGCCATATCCCTAGTCCCAAGAAAAGGTACTGATCCTTGCTAATATCTGGACCCCAGAAAAATTAATAAGCTCCATTAATATTTTTAAATTTTGCTGACAATAGAAAAAGAATTGAAATATTTTGATGTGTTTCTAGGCCACACCTAGCTGTGTTCATGGCTTACTCCTAGCTCTTTACCTAGGGATTACTATTGGTAGGCTCAGTGGATCAAATACAGTGCCAGGGATCAAACGTGGGTTCACCGTATACAAGAGAAGCACCCTCTCCATTGTGCTATCAGTCTGGCCCCAAAGAACAGAAAGACTTTTTTCCCTTTAATTTATTAAATAAAAATTACATATGTCTACCATCTTGTACTTTAATTTCAGACCCTACATGAGAAACAAAATAATAAATGCCACGCTTTTTCTCCAGGGATATTAAAAGATTAAAGAGAGGTCAATAGAGTATTCATATATCAATCATTGTGCAAGGATTTTTTAAAATGCCTGATGATGACAAAATACAATAAGCAAAAGAGAGGGAAATAGAATTACTATTAATGATCTGCTAACTGTTTATCTTTGATTTACTATAAGTATACATGTTCATAATTTCAAACTTTGATTCATTTTCCTTATTCAAATACAATTTTTGATTTCAATGAATTGTGATAGGTTATAAAAATGAGGCAATTTTTCCATTCAGAGACTCATAGTAATATTTAAAGTCTCTTTTGTAGAAAGGAAAATATTACCTTTGCTTTCATGTGTTTCTAAGATAATTGGAGATGAAATGTTGACAAAAGCCAAGAACTAATATTTCTGTGAATTGGGTGTGGGACGGGGAAGAAGAAAAATGCAGCTTTTGAACAGAAACTCCAAAACCCATACTGTAGACACACCCTGATTTGTTTTCTATACATGGGATACTTTCTTTTTTAATTTTAATTTTATTTTTATTATTATTTTTTAATATTTTATTATACCACAGTGAGATATACAATTAGAAGATGTTCATGTTTGAGTTTCGGTCAGGCGCCTCGGCGCATACATGGGATACTTTTAACCCCAGATCATTTAGAATGCAATCAGCAACAACTTCATATTCTCTCACTGTATTTCAACTCCTAGGCAAAGGGAAATAAACTTGAGGCTGCCCCAACCATGGTTACAAGGAAGTGGCTTTATAGAGGTTTACTGATCCAGAGCTACGGCAGAGCCTGGCAAGCTACCTGTGGTATATTCGATATGCCAAAACAGTAACAATAATGGACTTTATTCCCAATGAATGGAGATGTTACTGGTGCCTGATGGAAGCGTTACTGGCACCCGCTTGAGCAAACCGACAAATAACGGGATGTCAAGTGATCAAGTGGTCAAGGACTGGTGCCCGCTGGAGCAAATCCATGAGCAACGGGAAGACCAGTGACAAGTGACAAGATTATCGACCTGAGGATTTGAAAACCACGAGTTTCATTTCAGGAAACATGTTTTATTATTTTTTATTTTTCCCCCCAAATTTTATTACACCATTTTAGACATACAATTGCAAGATGCTCATGCAGAGTTCTGGTTCCACAACGTTCCAACACCCATCCCTCCACCCAAACCCATCTCCCATCACCAATGTCCCAACCTCCCTCCCCCTCCCACACCTCAACTACTTGGCAGATTCTGTATGTCTTCTCTCTCCTCTCTATCTCTCCCTTCCCGCCAAACTTTCCGGCACATTGTGGAATGCAGTACATTAAAGGACATTACTGTTTCCACTATTTTGATGGACCGTGCCGGGCTCGAACTGGTTTTGTTCTGTTAATCTGGTCGTGAGGTAGGATCCCAGCATCCGGACAGCAAAGGTGGTGGCTAGTGTGGTGAGCAAGTCTCATCCGGCTGCTTCTGGGACCCCCCGGAGGTGATGGGCCCACTTCCAAAACCCATCCTTTCCTCCCTGGGGCCCCATGGTCAGCTTAGCCGGGGAGGGGGAAGCGGAATTCCAGCTTCCCCAGGCGCATCCGAGGCCCGCATGCTATGGCTGGTCGCCCCAGGGCAGCTCCTGGGCGGGGCCACCAGGCTCAACAAAATGGAGGGGGTAATGGCCGACCCCTTACTCCATCTGACGAATTCCCAGCAAGTTCCGCTTCTGGGAGCCACCTACCTGGGTTCGAACTGGTTTTGTTCTGTTAATCTGGTCGTGAGGTAGGATCCCAGCATCCAGACAGCAAAGGTGGTGGCTAGTGTGGTGGCGAGTCTCATCCAGCTGCTTTGGGGACCCCCCGGAGGTGATGGACCCACTCACAAAACCCATTTGTCCTTCCGGGAGCCCCATGGCCAGCTTGCGTTCATGCTGAAGATCACATCTCCAGAGTTTGTCTCAGTGATCAGTCTCAATGTTCCTGTGAATCATAGTCATCGCTGAGGAGCTAAAAGACCGGGATAACCTAGATTCTTATGGAGGGTCAGATTTGGGCTCTGAACTTACCAACACTTTGGGAAAATTTTTGCTAATATTTACTCTAAGAATCCTGGGAATAAGAATTCTTTTTTTCCTTTTTTTTTTTTTTTTTTGGTCATACCGGCTATACTCAGAAGCTCTGCACCAAGGAATTACTCCTGGCAGTGCTAATGGGACCATATGGGATGCCATGGATCAACCTGGGTCAGTTGCATGCAAAGCAAGCTCTGTACCCACTGTATTATGACTCACGCCTGCCCCCCCACCCCGTCAGAATTCTATCAGAGCCTTTAGTAATAGATTCAAGGGGTTGTACTCCACCAGTGGGGGATTGGTGCCAAGAGGAGAGAAATCATGGGTCCTCCTCTCAATACATAAAATATGAATTAAACAAAAGCTTCTGTTTTTGCACTTCCTTTTTTCAGAGTTTTCTTATGTTACATCTGATAGAATTTTAAATTCTGACCCTAGGAACTGGACAGGTAGCTGAAGGCCAGAAATGTAAGGTCTGCATGAATGCAAATTTGATCCTGACCAGCGTGGCTCCCCTGTTCGCTGCATAGGACTTGAGGCTCACAGGGAATAGCTCTGGTGGATCCCAGCACCATGTCACCAGTGTCTGGGAGGTGCTTGGGTTCCCGACAGTATCAGGACAGAAGTTCTCTTCTACCTCTGAGGCCACTCGTGGTATAAAGTAATAAATTTTCATTTCATGGGCTTCACATAATATAGATGACACCCACAAAGTCTTTCTTATTTATTATCTGCATCAGGGTGATTCTGAGTATCTTGTTCTCCGTATACTGAAAGGGTCACACTTGCCTGCGTGAGGTCAAATTAGTATGATCCTTCCTATAATCTTAAAGATAGTCTCAGCGTAGCCAGGGTGGCAGTCTCCTGGCAAATTCTAACTGTGGGTGCACTGGGGATAAAAGAGGAGCCGTGCCCAATCTAGATAATAAAGAAGTCTTAGTAGATGTATAATAAGTCAGAAGTTATTCAGAGTAAAGGTGACTTCTGTAACTGCCACACTCTCTATCCGTGTTTACACAGAAGAAAGATCTCATTAGAATGAACCTTGACTTAAGAACATGTAAGTGCAATGGAATACTATGCAGCTGTTAAGAATAATGAAGTTATAAAATTTGCCTAAAAATGGATGGATATGGAGAAGAACATGTTGAGTGAGATTAGCCAGAAGGAGAGAGACAGATATAGAATGACTGCATTTATTTGACTGCATTTATGTACATATTATGATACCAATATCCAAGGTCAGGCGTAACATGGATCAGGAGGTCTTGTCAAAGGTGGAAATTATCACAAACGTGTGAGACTCAGAGGCTAGGTAAGACAGAAAATGGAACAGTGTGCTAACAACTGTCGAAAGTACTAATACCAACCTAGAACTGAGTATGAAACACAGGCAAAAAGATACACATGACAACCTTTTTAATGTATGTACTGTAATTCACAATCTGGAATGGAAGTAAAAGAGAAACAGATAGAGAGAAAGGGAAAGAAATAAAGAACCTGCCATGAAGGCAGGCTAGAGGAGGGGAGAGGGAATCGGGGACATTGGTGGTAGGAAATGGACACTGGTGGAGGGATGGGTGCTAGAACACTGTATGACCGAAACCCAAATATGAACATCTTTGCAATGTGTATATATCACGGTGGTATAATAAGATACAGATACTGGAAGAAAAAAAGAACATGTAAGTAGAATACAACCGACTGGTTCAGCAACTCCATGACTGTGCAAAGAATGCCGAGAGAGAGTAAAACACAAAAGGGCGGCTTGTCTTCGGAAACTCTTGAGCTCATTCGCTAACATGGCAAGGCGCGAGCCTCAGGAGACCAAATGCTAACATCCAAGCTTGCTAAACAATGCAGAGAAGCAATAAAAGAATACCTCAAAGACAGAAGAGCAGAAATACTGGAAGATGCAGCAGAAGCCGGGAAAAGCATTCGCACTGCCCGCCTGTCCTTCGCCAACTATAAGACCAAGATGACTGCCCTCCGATGCCCTGATGGATCTATCACATCTTCCAGAAAGGCAATGGAGAAGATTATCCAGGACTTCTATTCAAATCTCTTTGATAGCCACATCCACCTACCCACCTACCAAATTCTACAGGATGGATATATCATTCCCAACACTCTTCCTTCTGAAATCCAACAGGCCATCTCGTCGGTAAAGAAGGGAATAGCACCAGGCTCAGACAAAGACCGAACACCTGAAGAATCTGCCATCGGTACTCATCAATACACTAGCTCGGCTCTTCACACACTACCTGTCCGAATGCAAGGTGCCCTCCCAATGGAAAACCAGCAGGACAGTTCTACTGTTCAAGAAGGGAGACATTCACGACATCGGCAACTATGCCCCATCTGCCTGTTGTCCGTCATCTACAAGCTGTTAACATGAGTCATCCTGAACAGGATTATCAGAACACTAGATGAAGGACAACCATGTGAGCAAGCAGGCTTCCGGAAAGGATTCAGCACAATCGACCCTATCCACACAGTAACCAAGCTCATTGAGGTTTGTAGGGAGATGCCGCTCTGTCTCACGTTCATTGATTTACATAAAGCCTTTGATTCTGTGGAAGCGGTCATCAAAGCCCTAGCCAAACAGGGCGTTCAAACCCAATACATCAAGATCCTTCATGAACTGTATTACGGATTCACCACCAGGATCTCACCATTCTATAAAGAAGTGATCATTGATGTCAAAGAGGGGTTCGACAGGGTGATACCATCTCACCAAAACTCTTCAGTGCCACCCTCGAGAACATCATGAGAAAATTAGAATGGAAAGGAATGGGAGTGAAGATAGATGGTCGGCAACTACACCACCTCCGCTTCGCTGATGACATTGTTCTAATAACACCAAACATTAGCCAAGCGGCACAAATGCTGGCTGACTTTGACCGAGAATGTGGAAAGGTAGGTCTACAGCTGAATCTGAAGAAAACTATGTTCATGAGAAATGAACTAGTTCCAGAGGCCCCATTCACTCTCAATGGAACAAACATCTCTGAATGCAGCAGTTATGTGTACCTAGGTCGAGAAGTCAACATGATGAACGACCTAAAACCTGAGCTGCGCAGGAGGAAGAGAGCGGCATGGAATGCCTTCAAAAGGCATCGAAGAAATAGCTAAAAAGGACAAAGAACCTCCGGCTCCAGGCACATCTCTTCGACTCCACCGTTCTCCCTGCATTAACATACGCCTCAGAGACCTGGGCCCTACGAAAGCAGGATGAGAATGCTATTCGGGTCTCCCAGAGAGGCATCGAAAGAGCTATGCTTGGAATATCACGTCTCACTCAAGTGAGAGAAGGAATCGGAGTTCTGACCTCCGTCGCTATTCCAGAATCAGTGACGCTGTCTCGTTTCCAAGGCATCGAAAATCAGATGGGCTGGACATGTAATGCGATTTGGAGACAACCGCTGGACTAGAGCCGTTACCGACTGGATCCCACTGGATGTCAAAAGATCACGTGGCCGCCCACCTACAAGATGGTCAGACTTCCTTGTTAAGACCCTGAAGGAACGGTTTGAGGCTCTTCATATTCCTAAATCAACCAGATGCCATTGGGCTACATTGGCACGTGATAGAGTCCAGTGGAAATGTTACTGGCGCCCGCTCGAGCAAATCGATGAATAACGGGGATTCAAGTGATTCAAGTGATTCAAGTGAATACCAGTAACAATTTTAGACCTCATTCCCATGACCTGATGGAATGGTTTGAGGCTCTTTATGTTTCTGGAGCAAGCGGTGGCCCTTGGGGCTCTACTAGCATGAAACAGGACATATGGAGATGTTACTGGTGCCCGCTCGAGCCAATCGATGATGAACAGGAAGACAGTGATGAAGTGATATTTTAAAATAATTCTCTGTCTAAGAGAAGGGAACATGTGCGAATAAATGTCGAAAGGGTTTATACCAACATAGAACTGAACATTAAATACAGGCAAAAAATGCACAGAATGGCTTCCAAGTGTATGTAGTGCAACCAACAATGTGTAGGAGAAGGAAGGAAGAGAGAGGGAGAAACAAAGAGATAAAGAACCTGCCATTTAGGCATTCTATGGGAGGGGGAGGGAATTGGGGACATTGGTGGTGGGAAATGGGCACTGGTGGAGGCGGGTGCTGGCACACTATGTGACCGAAACCTCAAAACATGAACAACATTGTAATTGTATATCTCATGGTGATATAATAAAATGTTTAATTAAAAAAAATTCTCTGTCTAGATTATTCATCTACTGTTGCAAGTGAGTTGTCAAATTCCCTACTACTGGGCTGGAGATGTAACTCAGTAGCAAAACGGCTTGATCTGCATATGTGTGTCCTGGTATAATTCTTGGAACTAGACACACACACACACACACACCAGTATTATTTCATTGTTATATTTTTCACCCTTTAGAAATGTTAGTATTTGCCTCATTTTTGGTGATCTTAATTTTGGTGCTCTTAGATTGACTGTATAGCTATCTATCTATCTATGCATCTATCTATCATCTATCTTATCTTCTTGATGCACTGAACCCTTTATCATTACAATATATTCATTTCTTTTATTTTTTGATTTTTTGTTGAAATTATGATATCTGCTTAACATTCCTATGTTGCCTTTATTTCTAAATTGCTTCTAGGACAGAGTATCCCTTTCATTTTGAAATTAGACAAAACATCTAGAATCATTATTTCATTCTATTTTATTTTATTATTTTTTCAGGATGCAGAACTTTAATAAGGCATAGGGGAACCCGAGACATTGTGGGTAGGGTGGAGCCGAGGGTGGTTGTGTCTTCCTTGGGCCTTGCTGGAGTATAGGCAGGTTCCTTTTCAGGGCTTTGCAACCACAGGGGCAGAAGGGGGAAATTTTGTTCTCAGTGTTCATGTATTTATTCAGTGCTTGCTTCCAGATCCTTCTTGATCTGCTGGCTGAACTGGGTTAGTTTTCCCTCTGAGATAGTAGTGGTCTCCGGAATATGTTTTTCACTCTCTTGTAAATGGAAGTTAGCTTTGCTGGAAACCTTCTGGAGGTCAGCCTCGTCACTAGAAACTGTCTGGAAGTCAGCCTCATTAGAAGTCATCTGGAAGTCAGCCTTCTGGGAAGCCTTTTGGTAGTCAGTTTCCCTGGAATCCTTCTGGAGGTCAAGCCTTTCTGGAAACTTTCTGATGATCAGCCTTGCTGGGAACCTTCTGGTCAGCCTCACTGGAAACCTCCCGATGATTAGCCTTTTTGGAAATCTTCTGGTCAGCCTTGTTGGAAACCTTCTGCTCATCCTTGTTGGAAGCCTTCTGGTCAGCCTTGCTGGAAGTCTTCTGGTCAACCTTGTGGGAAGCCTTCTGGTCATCCCTCATTGGAATCCTTCTGGTCATCCTCATTGAAAGCCATCTGGTCAGCCTTGTTGGAAGCCTCCTGGTTATCCTCATTAGAATCCTTTCGGTCATCCTCATTGAAAGCCTTCTGGTCAGCCTTGTTGGAATCCTTCAGGGATTCAGCCTCTCTGATATTCTTCAGGAGCTGAGGCCTCTCTGGAAGTATTCTGGAAGTCAGCCTTGTTCTGGTCAGCCTTGTTGGAAGTCTTCTGGTCAGCCTTGTGGGAAACCTTCTGATCATCCCTCATTGGAATCCTTCTGGTCATTCTCATTAAAAACTTTCTGGTCAGCCTTGTTGGAAGCCTTCTGGGATTCCGCCTCTCTGACATTCTTCCAGGATTTGAGCCTCTCTGGAAGCCTTCTGAAAGTCAGCCTTGTTCTGGTCAGCCTTGCTAGAAGCCTTCTGGTCAGCCTTGTTGACAGCCTTCTGGGATTCAGCTTCTCTGACATTCTTCAGGAGTTGAGCCTCTCTGGAAGCCTTCTGGAAGTCAGCCTTGTTCTGGTCAGTCTTGTTTGAAGTCTTCCAGTCAACCTTGTGGGCAGCCTTCTGGTCATCCTCATTTGGAATCCTTCTGGTCATTCTCATTGAAAGCCTTCTGGTCAGCCGTGTTGGAAGCCTTCTGGGATTCCGCCTCTCTGACATTCTTCAGGATTCGAGCCTCTCTGGAAGCCTTCTGAAAGTCAGCCTTGTTCTGGTCAGCTTCCTGGTCAGCCTTGTTGGAAGTCATCTGGGGTTTAGTCTCACTGGAAGCGTTCTTGTGGTCAGCCTCTTTGGTAGCCCCTCTGTGGGGTCAGACTCACTGGCAACCTGGAGGTCAGCATTTTTGGAAGCCTTCCAAGGGTCAGCCTCGGTGGAAGCCTTCATGAGGTCATTCTGGTTAGAAGCCTTCTGGAGGTCAGCCTGGTTGAAAGCATTCTGGTGTTCACCCCTGATGGGAAGCCTTCTGGAGGGTCAGCCTGGTTGAAAGCATTCTGGTGTTCACCCCTGATGGAAGCCTTCATAAAGGTCAGCCTGGTTGATAGCCTTCTGGGGTTTAGCCTTGATGGAAGCCTTTTGGAGGTCAACATGGTTGATAGCCTTCTGGGGTTCAGCCCTCATGGAAGTCTTCTGGAGGTCAGCCTGGTTGATATCCTCCTGAGTTTCAGCCTTGATGGAAGTCTTCTGGAGGTCAGCCTTGCTAGAAATGAGCTTGGCCTCAGAATTCTTTGGTGTCTTAATAGATTTGATCACAGCATCTTCTTTGGAAACAGGCTCATCTTTGGAGATGAAAGACTTCGTAAATGCGTCCTCACTGGAAACTTGCTTCCTTTCAAAATGTTTGCTGGCAAATTGGGTAGCTGGGATGGCATCTGTGTGCTGAGCCTCCAGGTGAATTTGATTTTGCTGCTCTTTCTTCAAGACAGGAGAGGTGAAGGCCAGGCCGGCCAGCACCAGTGTAACGGAAGAGCTGCATGGTGGAGTTGGAGCAGGCTCTGCTTTCCAGGCTGCTGCTCAGTGTGGCTGAAGATGCCGCTGTGGAGAGGCTTTATTTATTTGGGGATAGGGGTGGGCTCAGAGAAACCTGACTCATGATTGGACCTGGGAGCATTCCAGGTTTCTCCTCCCAAACTTCCTGTTCTGAGGAATGTCTCTTTTGCAGGAACTGAACCTTCTGGGAAACCAGTTAACAAAGAAAACAGGGTCCCCAGTATCCCCCCATTCTAGATGTGCCAAAAGAGTACCAGCTCCATTGTTGGAAATCCTGGGAATAGCAAAATGGCTTTGTTTCCTTCCTTAAAGGCACTCATGTCATTTTACTTTCATTTATGTCATTATTAATATCTGTTCCTGCAGAGCTTCAATGATAGTTGAGATTTTGGCTTACCATTGTTTTGTCAACACCTAGAAAGGAATTGGGATATGAAAGGGTACCAGACTATATCAGGCAAAGGAAAAAAATAATGGGTCGGGCTCTCTATTACAGCCTCCAGATTAAACACCTATCAGCTCTGGAATGAGGGAGCGAGGCAGTTCTGGGAGTCCCAAATCCACGCAGTGACTGGCCTGACTTTGTGAAACAGGAAATTTGTATTGTGGTGATATGGAGATATGTCATTTCTCAAGCAAAAGCTCAAGTTCACCAAGTTGAGGCGACTTGAGTATAAACTCCCATAAGGATGAAGGTGAAGCTGGAAGGGCAAATCCTAATCTCCACTTCTGCCATACCCAACAGTCTAGAAATGGGAAGATGGAGTCACGGACTCTCAAGAGACCCTGAGGAGAGATGAGGTGCAGGGTGAAGCCAGGACACAGGGCTTGGGATTGTCCTCGCTGAGCTACTGTGCCCTGCTCTAACTTAAAGCTTTCGAGGGGCTTGAGCGATAGCCCAGTGGGTAGGGCATTTGCCTTACGCGCTCAACCCATGCCGGCCTGGGTTCGATCCTCGGCATCCCATATGGTCCCCCAAGTACCACCAGTAGTAATTCCTGAGTGCAGAGCCAGGAGTAACCCCTGAGCATTGCCAGGTGTGACCCAAAAAAGCAAAAAAAAAAATTAGCTTAAAGCTTCAGTGATCTCTATGCAATCTGTATTGGAATCAAATCCAGGAGGTAGAGGGCTGCTAGCTGCCCTGTTGAGGACCCTTGTCCTTAGCAGAAGTCCTGGTGCAAGGAATGTGAGGAATAAGGAGTTTCTCAGGGCAACAGATGAGTTGGTGAGAGAGGTGGGAGAACATGAATATAGGGCTGAGGAGTTTGGTCTTTATCCTTTTGGGTCATGGGTTAAAGAGCTGAGTAGTAAAGTGCACGATGATCCGAAGATTGAACTCAGGCCAGAATAGCAATGAGAAATGTCTGCAATAGCCAGGTCTGAGGAGGTGGAGACTTAGCCCAGTGGGCATTAGGAAATAAGCCTAAAGGGCTGAGACTCTCACTAGGAGGAGGGAGGAAGACTTGTGAATGTTCTCAGTTGTTTCTGAGCTCTCCCTAAGTGCCCTGGGCAGTGACTGGGAAGCTACTGTAAGGGGGAAACCAGAAGGAAGGGAAGGTGGGAGGCAGCCCAAGACAAGCTTTTTCCTCTTCAGGGACTTGCCTAAGGAGAAAGCTGGACTAGAACAATTGGAGGAGACTGCCAGCAGCCCCAGGGCTTTCCGCTCCACAACTGGAGGGGAGAAGCTGGGTTGGCACAATCCTCTCAGGTCTACAGGTGGGATGGACACCCAGTGGGACCCTCACCTATCTATCAAGGGATTGTTGTTTTCATAGCAAGCAAAAGAAATGTTAAAGAAAAAAATGTTACTAGGCATAAAGTGAGACATTGTATAATGATGACAGGATGACTCTATCCAAAAGATATAATCAATTATAAGCATAAATAGACAAGTCTCATAATAAATGAAAAAATAACAGAATTTAAGGACTAAACATATATTCAACAGTAATCACTGGATATTTTTAATTCTCCACTTTCAATAAGGGTTAGAGCAACTAGCCCAATCACCAAAAGAAATAGAATATTTGAATAACGCTCTCAACCAACTAAACAAAATATGCATTTCTTGCATCCAACAACAGCAGAAATCAAATCTCCTCAATTGTTCATGGGACATTCTTCAGGAAAGACCATGTGCTAGAAAATAACTATAAGTCTAAATAAATTTTAAATGATTGAAATCTTACCAAAGAGAGACACACAGGGGAGAGCTGCTATCCGACTCTCCCCTAGCTCAGCTGACCATGAGGCACCCAGAGGGAGGTTGGGTTCTGGTCCTGTCCTGCCACCCCAGTAGGGCTTGGAAGCAGCCAGATAATTGCAGCCATAATTGTCGCTCACCATAATTGCAGCCATTTTCAACGACTGTACTCCACGGTTCATCAGAGCCCTAACCAAGCAGATTTCAAGCCTGGCTCACCGGAGCCCCACACAACAGAGCAGCTAATTTCAAGTCCAGGTACTCAATTATTGGCAGCAAAAGTCACCGGCCTTTGTGGAGATGGAGCTGGGGTCCTCCTTCCCTGCCGTCCCATCTGGGAGGTCTGGTAAACCCGCCCATGAACTGCCTCTGGGCTATCAGCCATCATGCAGAAACTCAGACACACGGGAGAAAGCAGCCATCCGGCTCTCCCCGAGTCTCGTGGCCACAAACAGCCATGCAGTACATCGAACTAGTGGAAAACAACCGTGTTCTAGAAACTCAGAAAGTAAATTCAAGAACAGAATTTGGCCAGATTCTCCTATAACCAACAATAGGGAAGAAAATGGATTCATCAATAACATTGCCATGTATGTGCTTTAATGGTCAATGTAATTAGTGCCAGCTGAGGGAGCAGGCACGGAGATTGGAGTGGGTGGGAAATGAGGGTCTTTGGTAGTGGGAACACACTGGTGGTGGGAGTGATGTTGAAGTATGAATCTTTCTAACAACAGTATTATGAAAACCTTTTTACTTTGTAAATCACGGTGTTTCAATAAAAAAGGGAAAAAAGAAGAAGAAAGAAAGAAAAATATCTCCCCAAAGACCCTATGATGAGAACGAAAGGAAATTTTTTATTGACATAAAAGATTTTAAGAAACATAAGACATTAGCCATCAGGGACATGCTGATTAAAATCACAGTGATATGCCATCTCACACATTGCACTTTACCAAGAGAATTTTTATATGCTATTGGTGGGATGTAACATGAATATATGGTGTGGTAACTATGGAAAATGATATTATGATTACAAAAACAAACAAAAAATAATAAGTGACTTAGCAATTCCACAGTTGGATATATACACAAAAACTATTAAAAGAGTTTCAAACATTTCAACATCAGTTTTCATAGAAGCATTATTTAGAATAGCTACTTGTCTGTGGTACATAGAATAAAATGGGGTGTGGGATTTTCTGTTATCAAAAGGAGAATACCTAGGTACCCTGGACCAGAGATCATAGAAACAAGAGGGACATGGAAGTAAATAAATAAAAGGGAACGAACAGACAGATATGAACAGGACCAAGGGTTAGGTAATCAGGCACGTCAGTGGAGTACAGGTGTGGTTTGTGTATGCATATCTGAACCAGAGAGTCAATAACACTGTATGCACGAGACCCAAACCACTCTAAAACATGTGCCTGTCAAGGAGTAGAAAACCTAAGGGACACTGGTGAAGGAAAGCACACATTGATAGAGAAATTGGTGTTGGGAACATAATATGCCAGAAACTGTACTGTGAATAACTTTGTAAATCATAGTATCTTAATTCTCTCTGTCACACACACACACACACACACACACACACACAACACACACATACACAAACATAAATGTTTAAATTTGAAAGAAATCTAAAAAGATTATCAATTAGCCACTAAAATGTCTTGGACACATGCTCCTATTTGAGACCTCTGGGACCATCTTGGGAAGAGGTGAACCAGTTCTCATACTACCAAAGCCTGAGCAGCAAATCCCACACCCCAAAGCTGCAACCATACTTCCAGATTCTACCACCATGGACTGAGGCTCAGACTGCCCAGTGAAATATTCTGCATTTTCTGGAGTGACATCTTTAAACTCTACAACACTGATATATACCCATCCCCTGGCTTAAAACTCTGGGGTGCCGTCTGGACGGGGTCAGCTGAGCCCCAGCCCTGGCAAAGCTCTGGCAGTTGCAGACCACCCCCGCTGCTGCCCCACAACAGTGACACAATCCCACAGGGTCACTAAGAATATCTGCAGTCTCATTCTAGTTTTATCCATCCTGAAGTTTCTAGACCAAGATGGCCACCAAATTCCAAACCCTCCAAATTCCACAATACTAAAATTCCAGCAGAAGCAAATGCAATTAGGTGGGAAAGTAAGGTGAAACCAACTAAACTCAGAATAAATAAAGGCTCAACTAGCTATGAACAGTTTAGTAAACCTCAGACTTTATAACCCCATGGTGATATACGGCAATTTCATAACTTTCCTTTTACTGAAATATTTTTGGTAATTCTTGCAACCACTTGGTTCTAACAAGCAATCATTTGTATCACTTCCCATTGTGTGGTAATTTAGAGGTAAATCGCGTGGCCGCTGTGCAGCCGTGCACAGGGAAAGCTGGTTTCTGCTCTGCTGGGTGTACCTCTGTCTTAGGCTCAAGCATTCCTGGGCTTGAAATACTCTCTCCTCTGAAGATCGGGTCTCTGCAGGGTGGGTCCCCGTAGGCTGGGTTTCTGACAAGCCGGGCTGGAGACTGGGCTAATCTACGGGCTGGAGACTGGATTAATCTGCTGGGTGGAGATCTTACCAGCTACGGAGTGTGGATTGTGAAGATCACTGCCAGCAAGCTGTGGGAGTTTCTCTGGGCTCCTCCAAGGCTCCATCGGGATGGTGGACTCGGGTCAGAAGTTGCTCTCGTGGTCCATGGAATGCAGGGGGTTCAACGGGAAAGCTGGCTTCTGCTCTGCCCAGTGTACCTGCAAATATTCTACACACCCCTCTGAGAGAGCCCCACAAAGCAATGAGAATATAGCGCCCGCATGGCAGAGCCTGGCAAGCTGTCCAATGCGTGTTCTATATGTCAAATCCTGTAACAGAAATGTTTATTTTCCTGACCCGAAAGAGCCCTTAATATGGCAGCAGTAAGAAAGGCAAACAAGCAGTGCCTGATAAAATTTCAAGGCCATCCTAGGCTGCCAAAATGAAGAAGGACTAAAATGACTGTCTGTACTTTCAATGCGTAGGCTGGCATCGGAAGCATATATTGAGGATCTTATGCTGCAAGCGAAAAGATCAAGTACGACATCATTGGTCTGACTGAGACGAGGAGGCATCAGTTGCATCATGCTGTATTTGACAACGGAGAAGAATTGTTCCCTAGAGCATGCGATGGAAGAGGCGTTGGTGGCATTGGTGTCCTTGTCAACGTGAACATGGCCATCAACATTGATTCATTTGAATGCCTAACAAACCGAATAGGACGATTAAACTTGAAGAGATGTGGCCCACTGCCAGCAATTTCTATCTTCATTGTCTACACACCAACATCCACATACAAAGAAGATGAAATTGAGAAATTCTACATGGAATTGGAGGAGTTCTATAAAAAGATCACACCTTCTACAAGATCATAGTCGGTGATTTTAATCCCAAGATAGGGCCAAGAAGATCTGCTGAAGAACTCCACATCGAGACCCATGGCCTAGAATGGAGCGAACAGGGTGAGAGACTATCTGAGTTCATCATATCCACCAAGAGCATTCATGGGAACTCACAGTTCCAGAAGGCTAAAGCGAAACATTGGACATAGGAATCTCCTGGCGGACAGTTCCACAATGAAATTAACTACATCATCTTCAATTCACGGTTTTGTCTGACCGATGTTGCTGTCGTCCCCAATTCCAAACAGGATCGGACCACCGTCTCCCTTCGTGCAAAATTCTACTTCCCGCAATGGGGAGAAAAGGCTGCAAAGTTTAAGAAGAGAACTCTCAGAACAACCACCAACTGGGAACTCTTTGGCACCATTGCAGCAACATGGGAAGATACCATCATTGACGACATCGATGAAGAATACAACCGACTAGTTCAGCACCTCCATGATTGTGTGAAGAATGCTGAGAGAGAGAAAGACACAAAAGGACGGCTTGTCTTCAGAAACTCTTGAGCTTATTCGCCAACGTGGCAAGCGCGAGACCTCAGGAGACCAAATCCTAATGTCCAAGCTTGCTAAACGGTGCAGAGAAGCGATAAAAGAAGACCTCAAAGACAGAAGAGCAGAAATACTGGAAGATGTAGCAGAAGCCGGGAAAAGCATTTGCACCACCTGCCTGTCCTTCGCCAAGTATAAGACCAAGATGACTGCCCTTCGATGCCCTGATGGATCTATCACATCTTCCAGAAAGGCAATGGAGAAGATTATCCAGGACTTCTACTCAAATCTCTTTGATAGCCACATCCACCTGCCCACATACCAAATTCCACAGGATGGATATGTCATTCCCAACGTTCTCCCTTCTGAAATCCGACATGCCATCTCGTCAGTAAAGAGGTAAGAGCACCAGGCCCAGACAAAGTCAGATCCAAACACCTGAAGAATCTGCCATCGGTACTCATCAATACACTAGCTCGGCTCTTCACACGCTCCCTGTCCGAATGCAAGGTGCCCTCCCAATGGAAAACCAGCAGGACAGTTCTACTGTTCAAGAAGGGAGATATTCACGACATTGGCAACTATGCCCCATCTGCCTTTTGTCCGCCATCTACAAGCTGTTTACATGAGTCATCCTGAACAGGATTAGCAGAACACTAGATGAAGGACAACCATGCAAGCAAGCAGGCTTCCGGAAAGGATTCAGCACAATCGACCATATCCACACAGTAACCAAGCTCATTGAGGTTTGTAGGGAGTACAAGATGCTGCTGTGTCTCACGTTCATTGATTTACAGAAAGCCTTTGATTCTGTGGAGACTGAAGCAGTCATCGAAGCCCTAGCCAAACAGGGTGTTCAAACCCAATACATCAAGATCCTTCGTGAGCTGTATTACGGATTCACCACCAGGATCTCACCATTCTACAAAGAAGTGATCATTAATGTGAAAAGAGGGGTTCGACAGGGTGATACCATTTCACCAAAACTCTTCAGAGCCACCCTCGAGAACATCATGCAACAATTAGAATGGGAAGGAATGGGAGTGAAGATACATGGGCGGCAACTACACCACCTCCGCTTCGCTGATGACATTGTTCTAATAACACCAAACATTAGCCAAGCGGCACAAATGCTGGCTGACTTTGACCGAGAATGTGGAAAGATAGGTCTACAGCTGAATCTAAAGAAAATCATGTTTATGAAGAATGAACTAGTTCCACAGGCCCCATTCACTCTCAATGGAACAAACATCTCTGATTGCAGCAGTTATGCGTACCTAGGTCAAGAAAGCAACATGATGAAGGACCTAAAACCTGAGCTGCACTGGAGGAAGAGAGCGGCATGGAATGCCTTCAAAGGCATCCAAGAAATAGCTAAAAGGACAAAGAACCTCCGACTCCAGGCACATCTCTTTGACTCCACAGTTCTCCCTGCATTAACTTATGCCTCAGAGACCTGGGCCCTATGAAAGCAGGATGAAAATGCTATTCGGGTCTCCCAGAGAAGAATCGAAAGAGTTATGCTTGGAATATCACGCCTCACTCAAGTGAGAGAAGGAATCCGTAGTTCTGACCTCCATCGCTATTCCAGAATCAGGGACACTGTCTCTTTTGCCAAGGCATTGAAAATCATATGGGCTGGACATGTAATGCAATTTGGAGACAACCGCTGGACTAGAGCCGTTACTGACCGGATCCCACAGGATGTCAAAAGATCACGTGGCTGCCCACCTACAAGATGGTCAGACTTCCTTGTAAAGACCCTGAAGGAACGGTTTGAGGCTCTTCATATTCCTGAATCAACCAGATGCCATTGGGCTACATTGGCACATGATAGGGTCCAATGGAATTTTACTGGCAACCGCTCGAGCAAATCAATGAATAATGGGATTCAAGTGATCAAGTGATCAAGTGAACCCATTGTGCATCGATTTGCTGGAGCGGCATCAGTAATATCTCCATACATTCTCTCGCTGTGGCCTAGTATAGCCCAAGGGCATTTGCTTGCTGCAGGAACAGGAAGAGCCTCAAATCATTCCTTCAGGTCATAGGTACGAGGTCTATAATTGTTACTGGTTTTTGGTACATCAAATACAACACTGGTAGCTTGCCAGGTTCTGCCTTGCAGGTGGCATACTCTCAGTAGTAGGCTCTCAGTTCATGCATTTATTGATGATTCGCAAGGTTGCTTCATGGCTGCATGCAAAGTGGAGATCGGCTTTTCTCTTGAGTGGAGCTCTGACGAGCTGTGGAGTCCAGATGTTGAAAATGGCTGCCCTCATGGTGTGGTTGTTCCTCTGGCTTTTTGCAAGGCTCTATTGGGATGATGGGTCAGGTCAAGAATCCTCTTTTCCTCCTGAATGCCTTATGATCAGCTGAGCACAGGGAGAGCCAGTAGAAGCTCTGCCCTGTGTATCTGTATCTCTGGTAACAAGCAATATAAAAGAAATTATTGTGTGCCCGATAAGGGGACAGGTTACAAAGGTGGCTGGGAAAAATGGGAACAACAACGAAAAGGAAGGTCAGACAGGTGGTGAGATTGGGCCTGAAACACCAAACCCACAACAATTGTTTTATAGGTCACTTTGTAAACTATGGTGTTTAAATTAAGTTCTTTAAAAAAAATTAAGAAACAAAGCAAGACTACCATTTTTTTATTCTAATTCAACATAATTCTGAAGAACTGTATCAGTTTCTTACATATTAGAAGGAAAAAGTATGGTCTGAGGAAAATAATCTCTATTTGAAGATACATAAGCTCGTTTAAGAAAATGCTTTAAAATAACATCTATAAAATTTTAAAAGTTAATTTAGCAGGTTATAGGATAAATATACAAAAATTGCAGTTTGAATACTATAAAAACTATTATGAGGGGCCAGAGTGATAGCACAGCAGGTAGGACATTTTCCTTGCATGAGGGCCGACCCAGGTTCGATGCCCTAGCACCGCCAGGAGTAATTCCTGAGCAAAGAGTCAGGAAGTAACCCCTGAGCATCACTGAATGTGACCTAAAAGAAAATAAAACTATTATAAAATAGAATTTTTCAATATTAATGTTTATTTCAGAAAAGAATCATTAATATGTATACTTAAGAGTAAATTTAATAAAATAGAGGCAAGAACTATGTAATAAAATCAAATAAAATATCAAAGCAAGGCTAGGAAATACTATACAATTTCTGTCAACTGGAATATTCAATATTGTTACTATTCAATTTTTCCAAGTTATTCTGTAAAACATTACAGTCTTATTTAAGTTCACAGAATCTGTCTTTTGTAGAAATTGACAATGGTCTTCTAAATTTCTTGTGGAAAGGCAAAGGAATGGATAAGAAAAACAATTTTAAAACAGCCTTTTTGATTTTAAAACCCTAATGCAAATACAGTAAAACAATATTGGCATTAATCAAAGAAAATACATATGCAACTGATTTTTAAAATCCCATTTGTGAAACAAAAACCTTTTTAAGTAATTTGCTTGCACAAAAGAACAACCACAATGAAGATAAAACAATTTACCTCTTACCTCATACCACATACAAAATCAAGTCAAAGTATTAAACTAAGAACAAATGATAAATTATATTACTGCTAGAGAGTAAAAGCTTAAAGAAAGGAATATAGGAAACTCAGGTTCCTAACCTTTGATTAGGCAAATGTTTATTAGAACAGAGAAAATATGAAGAAAACATAAAAGTCTGGACCATCAAAATCAAAAGTAGATTCTGTCTTTGCATTAGATTTTGAAATATAAGGAAAAGTTACACCTTGAGAAAAATAATTCAACATACAAATATATAAATAAGAACTTATTCCATCATTCATTTAAAAACTTTACAATTTTTATTTGTTTGTGGGAGGGACTATACAGTAATTTTATTTTTAATCTTTTGGTAAAATTTCCATACTTTTTTATAGTGGTTATACCAATTTGTATTTCTGCCAACAGTGCATAAGAGTTCCCTTTACTCTCATCCTTTCCAATATATATTTTTAAAACATTTTTAACAATACCCATTCTAAGAGATATAAGTAATATCTCTTATATGAGGTGATATTTGAGTGAGATACTGATTTGCATGTTCCTGATGATTAGTCATGTTAAGTATCTTTTCATGTATGTTGGTCATCCATGTTGCTTCTTTGGAGAAAAATGTCAATATATGTGCAGTGGTCAGGTGCCTGCCTTGCATTTGGCTGATCTCAGTTCAATTTTGGTACCATATATGGCTCCTTGATTACTGCCAGGATTTAATAAGACAACCTACTATTAACTGGCAAAAACATTTGAACAAAATATGCTACAAAGGATATGATTCATAGGCATATGCATGACTAAGTGCTTTAAAGTTTGTTCAATATGCCTATTCATTAGGAAAATAGAAATGGAAAGCAAAGATAACACCATGAACCCACAGTGGCTAAAATTAATATCAAGTTCTGGTGAAGGTAAGGAACAACTGGAACTTGCAAACATAACTAATGGAGATTTCAAATGACACAAACACTTCTCAATGGGGAAAAGTTGAAAGCCTTCCCCCTGAGATCAGGGACAAGACAAGGTTGCCCCTCTCACCTCTTTTATTCAATATAGTACTGGAAGTACTTGCGATAGCAATCAGAGAAGAAAAAGGACATCAAGGGCATCCAGATAGGCAAGGAAGAAGTCAAGCTATCATTATTTGCAGATGACATGATATTATACCTAGAGAACCCTAAACTCTCTACCAAAAAACTCCTAGAAACAATAGACGCATATAGTAGAGTGGCAGGATACAAAATCAACACCCAAAAGTCGGTGGCTTTCCTATATACAAATAACGAAAGAGAAGAAAGGGATATTAAGGAAACAATTCCATTCACAATTGTGCCACAGAAAATCAAATACCTAGGAATCAACTTACCCAAGTGTGTAAAGGACCTGTACAAAGAAAACTACAAGACACTGCTCCAAGAGATAAAAGAGGACACAAGGAAATGGAAACACATTCCCTGCTCATGGATGGGGAGAATCAACATTGTCAAAATGGTAATACTCCCTAGAGCTCTATACAGATTCAATGCAGTCCCTATGAGGATACCCATGACATTCTTCAAAGAAATTGACCAAACAATCTTGAAATTTGTATGGAGCGATAAACCCCCAAGGATAGCTAAAGCAATCCTCGGGAAAAAGAAGATGGGAGGCATCACCTTACCCAACTTCAAACTGTACTATAAGGCAGTAGTAATTAAAACAGCATGGTATTGGAATAAAAAACAGACCCGTGGACCTATGGAATAGAATTGAGTATCCTGACACCCAACCTCAAACACATGATCATTTAATCTTTGATAAAGGTGCAACGAGTCTAAAATGGAGTAAGGAAAGCCTCTTCAATAAGTGGTGTTGGGAAAACTGGGCAGCGACATGTAAAAAAATGAATTTGGACCTGTGTCTAACACCATGCACAAAAATCAGATCAAAGTGGATTAAAGATCTCAATATCAGACTTGAATCCATAAAGTACATTGAAGAAAATATAGGAAAAACCCTCCATGACATTGAAGCTAAAGGCATCTTCAAAGATGAAACATCTCTAACAAAGCAACTAGAAGAAAAGATAAATATATGGGACTACATGAAACTAAAAAGCTTCTGCACCTCAAAAGAAACAGTGACTAAGATACAAAAGCAGTCCACAGAATGGGAAAGAATATTCACCCAATACTCATCTGATAAGGGGTTAATATCCAGGATATATCAGGCACTGGTAGAACTTTACAAGAAGAAAACAAACAACCCCATCAAAAAATGGGGAGAAGAAATGAACAGAAACTTCAGCAAGGAAGAAATTCGAATGGCCAAAAAACATATGAAAAAATGCTCATCATCACTAATCATCAGAGAGATGCAAATCAAAACAACAATGAGATACCATTTTACACCACAGAGACTGGCACATATTCAAAAGAACAAGAACAACAAGTGCTGGCGTGGGTGTGGGGGAAAAGGGGACACTCATCCATTGTTGGTGGGAATGCCGGCTGGTACAGCCTTTCTGGAAAACAATATGGACATTCCTCCAAAGACTAGAAATTGAACTCCCATTTGACCCAGCCATACCACTCCTGGGAATCTACACTGGGAAACCAAAAATACGCATGCGGAAACACCATCCCTACTTTTATGTTCATAGCAGCATTATTCACAATAGCCAGAATCTGGAAGCAACCCGAGTGCCCGAAAATAGATGACTGGATAAAAAAGCTTTGGTACATCTACACAATGGAATACTATGCAGCTGTTAGGAAAAATGAAGTTATAAAATTTGCCTACAAATGGATGGACATGGAGAAGATTATGTTGAGCGAAATTAGCCAGAAGGAGAGAGACAGATACAGAATGACTGCATTTATCTGCATAACATAAATATATAGGTACATATTATGATACCAATATCCAAGGTCAAGTGAAACATACATCAGGAGGTTCTGTCAAAGGTGGAAATTATCACAAACGTGTGGGAGTCAGAGGCTAGGTAAGACAGAAAATGGAACAGTGTGCTAACAATTGTGAGGGTACTAATGCCAACCTAGATCTGAGCATTAAATAGAGGCAAAAGGATACACATGACAACCCTTTAATGTATGTTTTGTAATCCATAGTCTGGAGAGGAAGGAAAAGAGAAAGATAGAGAAATGGAAAGAAATAAAGAACCTGCCATGGAGGAGGGCTGGGGGGGAGGGGGAGGGAACCGGGGAGCGTTGGTGGTGGGAGATGGGCACTGGTGGCGGGATGGGTGCTGCTACACTGTACGACCAAAACCCAAATATGAACTTTTTAATTGTATATCTTTGTAATTGTAAAAATAAAAAAAATTAATTAAAAAACAAAAAAAAACAAAAAAAAAACAAAAAAACAAACACTTTAGAAAATAGTTTGCACTACTTTTACTGTGCAATTCAGTGTTTCAACTAAGTCAAAGCACATAAGGATTTGTTTGGAGCATTTTAGTACAAAATTTCACCAAAACAGAAACAAGCTCATTATGTCATAATGTAAATGAGTTTTAAACTGGTATTAATGTGCATCCTTATGATAAATTATTCTATAATTAATAATTATTTTTGTCATAAATAGCATCATATATAAATGACAACCAAGAAAGCCTTACTGAGTAAAAAATTCAGATACAAGAGTATACACATTTTGATTCGATTTACACGAAATTCTAAGGAAGGTAAAGCCATGACTTCAGAAAGCAGATGAGTTCTTGCCTGAATCTGGTGTTGGCTGTGGGTATAAATGCAAATGGCCAGAATAAATTTGATCTATGATAAAAGAAATTCTAAATTAATTTTGGTGAAGGTTACACACTTGAGGAAACTCATTAAACTTTTCCCTTAAAATGTATATTTTGTCATATGCCAAAATATAACCTATATAAAATTTTTTACAAATGATAAAAACAGCAGGACATACATATTTAATGCTACTTATATAGTTAGGTCTCCTAAGAATGTGTGAGAACATAACAAAACTGTCAGGAAGAATTTGTTCCTTGTTGGCTTTGCCATTTCAGAGAAGCCAGGGCACATTTCTTCTTGGCAAACAGAAGCAAGAAGGAAGGAGGCTTTTGCTGTCATAAGGCCTCACATCTGATTCCCGTCGCCTTACCAATTGGAAGGAACTTTCAGGAAATCCTCAAGTGCAGAAATCAAAGTGATATGTAAGAGAAGTTTGCAATTAATCATAAAAGAAAGGCTTGGAAAGTAAATTTGGGCCGTGAGCAGAATGAATGCATGGTATTCCTTCTGAATCATCCTTTGGATGCCCAGACACTCAGTAAATTTTTTCTTTGTTTATGTCCAGTGTATCATTTTTGAAGTTTACAAATAGAAGAGCTGGATGATGATAATTGACCATACCAGCTTTGACCTTAACTGAGTTATGTAAACCTCAACGACTGAACCTGAAGGTCTTCAAATCCATCATCAATGAGATTAATTGAATCATAACTGTATCAGTATTTTTGAAAATGTAAATTCTTTCCCTATGACTTTTATAGATAGGAACTGAATATTGTTACAAGAAATAGAAATTACTCTTTGTCTAGCTAATAAGTATTGGTTGAATAGATATGGGTAATAATGAACTTAGAGTGTCTTTAGCTTTTTTTCCTGTTTCTTCCACCAATAGGTAATATGGTTTCAGGAGTGTCACAGTTTTTAGTATACATATAACAAAATGACTGCACTCTCACCCTCACCCACTAAGTCCAAGTGTCTAAGACCCCTCACCACTGTCCCAGTATTACCTGCCTCTGGCTTGACCTTCATTTCTTCATAACCTTCCTGCCATTACTTGGTATTCGTTTTATAATCCAAGAATAATGGATCAACACTACTCAATACTGTCTATTCCCATATCCTGTCTCTATATTTCACAGATAAGGGATGCCCTCCTAAACTGGTTCTTCTCTCTCCAACTTATTTCTCTTAACAAGATACCCTCTGGTTTCACCCCATTAAGGGAACTGCATGATTTCATATTTTTAAACATTTTTTTTCATTGTGTATAAATACAACTTTTCTACCCTTTATGTTATTGGACATTTGAGTTGTTTCCATATCTTAGATATCAAACCAAGCACTGTAATGAACATAGATCTACAAATATCTTTCAAATTATTTTTATATTGTGAGAATAGATGCCAAGCATGAAATTAGAAATTACTGGATCACATGGGAGTTTTACTATTATTTTTTGAGAATCTTCATGTTGTTTTCCGTAGAGGTTGCATGTTTTTTTTTTTTTTTTTGCTTTTTTGGGGTAACACCTGGCGACGCTCAGGGGTTACTCCTGGCTCTGCACTCAGGAATTACTCCTGGCAGTGCTTGGGGGACCATATGGGATGCCGGGGATCAAACCCAGGCCGGCACAGGCTGGCCACGTGCAAGGCAAACACCCTACCTGCTGGGCTATCGCTCCGGCCCAGGTTGCATGATTTTTAAAGGTCTAATACTAGTCTTAGAATTCTAGACAGAGACATTATTCATTCCTATAGATTGAGGGTTACTTGGAATGAAGAGAGCAATCCAAAATTGAGTTGGTGGTCTGAATCATAGATCTATCATTTGCGGCAGGGAGAGTGACTTAGGGGAAGTCACTTGATTTCCCTTCATTTGTCTCACTTTCACCTCTTACTGGACTAGGCCCTGAAAAGAAGGAACTGGATGCTATTGACCTCAGGATGTTCAATACACAAAATGAAGGGTATGAAGGTCATAGATCTAGTACCAGAAGTGTGAAGTGAGAGGTGTTATGCAGAAATGATCTCAATATGAGAAAACTTACATGGCATCCCTATAGGTTATCTAGGGATAGGATGCTTAACAGATTTGACCAGGTGAGTAATCAATACAACTGTTCAAAGGCAGCATGAAGATTAACAAAAGCATAGCTAGCAGTGGCTGATATAAAATAATTTTGATAAAAACTTTATATTCGTTATGACTTTAACTGCCTTCTCTATCATGAGAGGAAGTACCTCATGAGTGAACTTAGTCCTTTGAAGAATATTTATGTTAAAATGTGACTTTTGGTATGAGTCTAATTCAATCTGACTTGTATGATAGCTTTCTATGAAGAAAAAAATTAGACACATAAGGCAAGGCCATATTTAGGTGCAACAAGCTGACCTTTGAGTGTAAGCCAAGGAGTTCTCAGAAGATGCAAGCCTACCCGCACCTTGAATCTTGGTCTTCCTGGTGCCAAGGCTGTGAGGAACACATTTGTGTTGTTTTCAACCACCCAATATTTGGTTTGAATGGCCACAATGAAATAATAGTGTTTAATCTGAATTTTCCAAAGACATGCTACAAGTTCAAACAATCTGGGATTTGTATTTACCAGAAATGGAAGAAGGTTCATTTTTTTGAATGGTGGATTTTGCAACAATGTTCAAAAAAGTAACATTTACTGATGCCTCTATCAGTAATACATTAGAAGGCCTATTAAATCCCATTTTCCTAAGAATATTTTATTTTTTATTTGGATGGGGGCATGATCTGTGATACTCCTATTTACTTTTGGCTATGGTTTCAGGGAGTCACTTCTGGTGGTATTCAGGGGACTATATGGGGCGAGAGATTAAACTAGGGTTGACAACAAGCAAGCAAACTGCCTTACCTCCTATATGATGTCTCTAGCCACTTTAGGAAGTTTACAAGCAGTGCATTAAAGTTTGCCTTCTAAGGAGAAGTTTAAGCAGGCCTTCTTAAACTATTTCTATTTGCTAACACTTTTCTTCCTAGAAATGAGACATAGGTAAGTGCTACCAGTTGTACCCCCAAATTCATTATGCACTTGATCATGAACTTATTTTTGGTACTTGCACTTTTAGAAATATTTTGCTATTGCTAATTTTTGCCACCTCATATGGATTATGAAACACAGTTTTAGAAACTAGGACCTGGGCTGGAGAGATCATACAGGAAATAGAGCACTGGCCTTGCTTCTGGCCCCAGTGCCAGGAGCCTGATCTGAAGCTCTAGCATGACCTATGATTTTCTGAGCACTGCAAGAAGACATTTCTGAGCAGAACCAGAAATAGCTCCTGAGGAATAACCACTAAGGAATACCCATTGGATATTGTTCAAATTTTTTCTTAAAAAATTGAAAAGAGTGGCCAGAGCGAGAACACAGCAGGTAGGGCATTTGCCTTGCACACAGTCAACTGGTGTTGATCCCTGGCATCCCACATGGTCCTCCAAGCACCACCAAGAGTAGTTCCTGTGTGCAGAGCCAGGAATAATCCCTGAGCATTGCTGGGTGTGACCCAAAAGGAAAAAAAATTAAAAGGAAGCAACAGTTAGAATATAAGACATAAAAGTTAAGCAAAAAGAGTGAAATTCAGATTTTTAATGACAATCTATTAATATCCTGGTTTTCTAAAAGATATTGAGATATAAAAATACCCTCAACTAATCTCCTGTGTCCCTTTGCAGTTCCCATGGCCATGCCTTGGTTTGTCCAGTGACCCAAAGACAGATGTGGAGTAGTGCAAAAGGGCTGGAGCTTTCTTTCCACTTTAATGAATAGAACAGAGAATACAAGAGTCCTACCTGGCGAACCAAGACATAAAGGAAAGAATGTACAGAACGCACCCTGCAAACGCCCAGTGTTTATTTTGCAAAAGAAACTGGGAGGGTTGGACATTGGAAAGGTGAGTAGATTTCATGCTGATCCTTGGCAATGTCCTAGAAGGAAATTATTTCTGCTTCACAAGTATAGTATAAGCTTTAAAAGACTGGAAGTAAACAGGGAATAATTTGCCAGAGACTGATGCTGCTGAGAGAAGTGAGCTAGCAGGCTGGAAGAGTCCTCACGGCTGGGTTTTCTCAGGGGAAGTGGGAGGAGAAATGATGTGACAGACTGCCCCAATGAGTTGGCAGACTCTGAAAACTGAGACTGTTCCCATAGGGGAGAAACTCGGTTTCTGCTGCTCTTGCTTTGAGCACACCCAATCTCTAAATAGACACATCAGCGGCATAGGTAAAATGGGAAAGGCATCTGGAATTCTCTAAACCTGAACAGAACAAGTGAAAAATCTATCTATCCATCATCTGGCTAGCCTGAGCGGTAACTGATTTCTGTGAATGGGAGGGATGTTCCTTCTGAGGAGTGCAACAGATGGAGAATACAAATGACCTGTTTACAGATGCCAGTGCCCGGCAGAATAGCCAGCAAGGCAGACAGCATGAAAATAGAGACGGAGCTTAATATCTCAGTGTCTGGCCAGAGGAGTGTGTTGATAGGTGCGGCACGTGCATGACTTTGGAGAACTCTCTTCTCTGCTCCTCAGACTTTCTAGACCATAAACTTGCATCTAGTTATGTAGAGCAGGATTTTGACTGCTCAGTCATTGACTACATTGTACTTCTTTTTCACAAGTGTTTTATAGAAAGCCAATGCTTTGCTAAGACTTAGATGCAGGGGGCGGGCAACAGTCCAGCAGGTAGGCCTTGCACGTGGCCGACCCGGGTTCGATCCCCAGCATCCCATATGGTCCCCCGAGCACCGCTAAGAGTAATTCCTGAGCGAAGAGCCAGGAGTAACCCCCGAGCATCGCCGGGTGTGACCCAAAAAGCAAAAAAAAAAAAAAGACTTAGATGCAAATATCAATATTTCCAGCTTTCCATTCCAGTGCTTAGGAGTGGATAGTGAATGGTTGTGTACCTAAATTGATGACAAGGGTTGGTGACAGGATCTGAGCAAAAAAGTGTGATCATCTTTTGTGTGGGAGGTTAGTAGAACAGGTTGAATTAATCAATTATACAGATTCAATTAAATAATCATACACACCTCATTTTCCAGATTTCCTAAAAAGGACACTTAGACTCTTTAAGCGTAGTGCAAAAGCAAAAGTACTGGCAAGTAGAATTGCTTTCTTTGATTCTTCCGCAGCAGGGCAATCCTTACATTCCACTTCATCCTTCAGGGACAGACACCATGGACCAGACACTGTATTTCCCATAATGCTGAGTCCATTCATCTATCTTCTCTCTCCTCAACCAAGAGGGCAAGGCAGAGCAGATATGCAGGCTAGGGACTAGGCTGATCTAGGGAAGGGTTGAACTTTTCTAACCCTGAAGGTCAGCATAGGGACTGTGATAAATCAGACCCAATATCCAGGTTATTGTTTCTCTCTATCTATCTATCTATCTATCTATCTATCTATCTATCTATCTATCTATCTATCTATCTATCTATCTATCTATCTATCTATCTATCTATCTATCTATCTATCTATCTATCTATCTACCTATCTACCTATCTTTTTATAGGGGAACCATGGGAGGGAGGGTCTGGGTCATACCTAGTAGTGCTAAAGTTTAGTCCTGGCTCTGGGCTCAGGAGTGACCCCCTAACTATGCTCAGGGTACTATATGCAGTATAACAGATTGAACTGGGGTGTGTTTCATGCAAAGCAAGTGTCTTATCTCCTGTACCATCTCCCCAACTCCCCTACTCTAAGGTATTAACCAATAAGCTAGAAGTCATTGCAAGTAAGTCAAGGGGATAATGTGAGTCTTAGGATAATGGTTTCTTTGGATTCTAAAACATACCACCTTGGGCCTGCCTCACTACCTGGGCCAGAGAAGGACTTCTTTAATAAGGTATAATTGACAACTAAATTGTATTTAAAGTACCTGGAGGTGATTGATATCAATGTATTTTTGTTTGCTTTGTGGGTCACACCCAGCAATGCTCAGGGGTTACTCCTGGCTCTGCACTCAGGAATTACTCCTGGTGGTGCTCAGGGGACCATATAGGATGCCAGGGATCCAACCCAGGTCAGCTGCGTCCAAGGCAAATGCCCTCCCGCTGGACTATCACTCCGGCTCCATATCAATGAATTATGAAATAATTCCCACAGTCAGTGAATTAGCACATTTATCCTTCCACAGAGTCCTTCCACATCTATCCTTACTGAGAGTAATGAGACTGATAAGATCCACTCTCTAAAAATTCATTATACATGATACCGTATTATTTATTATAGTCACTCTGTTGTCATCAGATCCCTAGAGCTTAATTCTCTTGCTGTCCTCCAGTCATCTTGGAAAAGAGATGAGCTGGAATTGTTGAGGCTGCCTTCAAACAGTGGGAATGTGTAATATCACACAGAGAATATTACAGATACTGAGGGGGCTCAAGTCTCAGCAAGAGTTGAGCAGAGACTAAACCAATGGCCCTGATAAAGCCAAGGAAGATGAAACCTTGACTAGACCCATCTCCAATTTCAATTACAAATGGGAGTAGAGACTGGGGAAATGAGTCCTAAGGAGAGCAGAGGAGTCCAATTGGAAGCCCCCTTCACTCCTTGACCTGGATCACTGGCAGCTGCCCTATATACCTGCAGACTAACCTTGAGCATCAGAAAAGAGAGGCGACAAGAAAGCCCAACTGAGGGAATGAAGTAAATCCCTTTTCGTTTGTTTTTGAGTCAGACCTAGTGGCACGGGGGTTTATTCCTGACTCTGTGCTTAGGAATCATTCCCCAGCAGTGCTCAGAAGACCATGTAGTACTGGGTTAAATCTGGGTCTCTACAGACAAAGCATGTTCCCAGCCCTCTGAGCTATCACTCCAGTTCCTGTAAGTGATAAATTATTGAGTCAGCTACAGGATAGTCACCAATGTGCTCAAAATTCCAGTTATTTTTGTTCTTTTACTTGTATTATTTGGATTTTCTAAATTATTTATCTCATCAGAAAAAAAAATGCTACCATCCTACGATTACTGTATGGGATGAATTAGTTCTCCTACACACACATGCAAAATCGATCCACATTATTAAATTTCCCAGTAATACAAAGAAAATAATAGCTGTGTTTTCTCTGAAGCCTCAATTTAGAGGGAATAAGTATAACTGGACATGTCCAGAGCCACCTGTGGAACTTAGCTCACTCATCACCTCATTTGTTCCTCAGAGATGAGACAAGCTGTCACGATTCTTAATTTCCCACAGAGCTAACATTCTTTTATATCCATTACTTATTTATATTTCTCAACCTTTACCCGATCTCCTTATTAAGTAAAGATTCATAGTGCTTTTACTACATATACACACACACACATATATCAGGGAGAGAAAGGAGAAAGGAATGGGGGCAGATTCAACAACAGTTTCCTTGTTACTCTTGTGAACTCTGCAGGAATACAAAAGCTTAGTTCCTATTTGACATTCCCAGTGACCTTTAACTAAATTGCCTGTGGCATTCAACATTCTACAACGAAAAGTCAAAGCTCCAAAGAGGTGGAGCAAATTAAACACAAGAAGGTCCAGTGTAGCAGACTCTACAGAGGCACAACACTAACAATTAAGTTGACCCAGAGAAAGGAATAAAGTCTTAGTAGATCAAACTGAGTTCTCAGTGATGATGAAGATGATGATGAGGATGAGGATGAAGAAGAAGAAGAGCTTTCTGCCTCAGCAGTTTGGGTGCAGTTGGAGTCAGAAGCCAGGACAGAGGAGGACCCTGTCCTTTCTTTACCTAACTATGCCTTCTTATCCAGGCTGAGACCCCTTTATGGAAGTTTCTCAGTGACCTTTTTTTTTTTTGCTTTTTTGAGTCACACCTGGCAATGCTCAAGAATGTCCTGGCTCGGCTGCTACAGCCTTTCTGGAAAACAATATGGACATTCCTCCAAAGACTAGAAATCGAACTCCCATTTGACCCAGCCATACCACTCCTGGGAATCTACTCTGGGAAGCCAAAAATACGCAGCGGAAACACCATCCCTACTTTTATGTTTATAGCAGCATTATTCACAATAGCCAGAATCTGGAAACAACCAGAGTGCCCTAGAATCGATGACTGGATAAAGAAGCTTTGGTACATCTACACAATGGAATACTATGCAGCTGTTAGGAAAAATGAAGTTATGAAATTTTCCTATAAATGGGTGGACATGGAGAAGATCATGTTGAGTGAAATTATCCAGAAGGAGAGAGACTGATATAGAATGACTGCATTTATTTGCATGACATAAATATATATGTATGTATTATGATACTAATATCCAAGGTCAAGTGAAACATGTATCAGGAGGTTTTGACAAAGGTGGAAATCATCACAAACGTGTGGGAGTCAGAGGCTAGGTAAGACAGAAAATGGAACAGTGTGCTAACAATTGTCGAAAGTACTAATAACCTAGAACTGAGCATTAAATACAGACAAAAAGATATACATGACAACCCTTTAATATATATTCTGTAATCCGCAATCTGGAAGGGAAGGAGGGAAAGAAATAAAGAACCTGCCATGGAGGTGGGCTGGGGATAGGGGGGGGAAACGGGGGCGTTGGTGGTGGGAGATGGGCACTGGTGGAGGAATGGGTGCTGGAACACTGTATGACCAAGACCCAAATATGAACATTTTTGTAATTGTATATTTCAGGGTGGTATAATAAAATACTTATAAAAAAAAGAATGTCCTGGCTCTTCCCTCAGGAATTACTCTTGCTGTGCTCAGGGCACCATATGGGATGCCAGGGATCGAACCCAGCTCTGCCGAATGCAAGGCAAAACCCCTCCCCCCTGTGCTATTGCTCTGGCCCCTCTCAGTGACCATTCTTTACCCACTCCCCCAATTCTTTAGGGATGAGTAGCAGAGTCCGTGTAGTAGAGCCTCAAACTGAATAGTCTGTTTGCAAGGAGAATGTTTTTCTTTTTAGATTTCCATGAGAAGCTACTTCTTCCACACCCCCAAGCTACAACTTACCCTGTTGTCACCAATATTTATGTGAATTGATCTTTTCCCCTCTAACATCCAGACCCACTTGTCTTGTGTTTTCATTCTCAGCCTGGATTTTCCCATTCTTCTGACTGATGCACTGGGTTCTCTGAGGACCAGATAAGCACCAACCTCTTCTCATTTGTCCACTGGCACTAAGTTCCAACGCTAGGAGCTGTTTTCTAAGATATGGAAAACTCCTGGCTCACATTCTTTGTCACTTGTCACGTATCTTCCCATTGTTTATCGACTTGCTTGAGCAGGCACCAGTAACATCTCCATCCATCCTCATCCTAGTGTAATCTAAGGGCATCTGCTTGCCCCAGGAACACGAAGAGCCTCAAATCATTCCTTCAGGTCATGGGATTGAGGTCTATAATTGTTACTGTTTTTTGGCATATCAAATACAACATGGATAGCTTGCCAGGTTCTGCCATAAAGATCACATCCTTTATGAAACATTTCTCAAGCTGAACATTGTCCTTCTCAATTCCTAAAAAGATCTCAGTTGGGGGGGGTCTCACTTTTTGGGACATTTGGCTACATCTGGAAACTTGTTTGATAGTTACGACTCAGAAGAAGGGCTGACAACTAACATTAAGTGGGAAAATATTATAGATGCTACTAATACTCTCCAATGCTCAGGTCAGCTGCAAAACAAAGAATCATTCCAGTCCAAAATGTTGGTCATAGACCAGGAAGATAGTACAGAGGGTAGGGGGCTTGGTCTAGCACGCAGTTGGCCCAGGACTTAATACCCAGCACCACTTATGGTTTCACAGGCACTGATAGGAATAATCCCTAAGTACAGAACCAGGAATAAGCACTGGGCACAGCCAGATGTGGCCCCAAAACAACAATAAAAATTGTTGGCTGTGCCACATTGAGGGGCCCTACTGCAGAGATAGTCTTCATTGGACCTGGAGAGGTTTATGCAGTGGAAGCATTCTTTTTTTTTTCTTTTTGGGTCATACCCAGCAATGCTCAGGGGGTTTCTCCTGGCTCTGCACTCAGGAATTACTCCCGGTGGTGCTCGAGGGACCATATGGGATGCCAGGGATCGAACCCGGGCGGCATGGGCCAGCCGTGTGCAAGGCAAATGCCCTACTGGGCTATAGCTGCTGGGCTATAGCTGCTGGGCCTGCATTCTTGAGCCTATTAACACCTATCATTCAGACATCCTCTCCTACTAAAAACTATAAGAAACTGAAGAGCACAAATGTTGATACAAGCTCATATTGCAGATGACGAAGCTGAGGGCTCCAGGGGAAATGCGGCTAAGGACAAATGAATGGTAAGGCTAGAATGGCAGAGATTGATGTTCTCCCATATAAAACTTGCCATTAATCTAGCTGGCAGGGATTTTATGCTGAAAAGGGAAGTAGGTGCGCCTGACAACATTCAGTATAGTCTATTCTGCTCTGTGTTCACTTGTCCTCAAAAAAGCAATACAATTTCATTCTTCAGGCAGATTTCTGAATTATTTTGAAATAGTTTTATGTCTATATCTTTCTGCATTAAGCAAAACACTAGTCTTCCATACACATGGTTGTACTTGATTTAACTCTGTATTACCTTCCCAGGTGACAATTCACTGGACTCATTTTTTTGCACATTAAGTCATTCAATGATGTGGTGCAGAGCCCAAACTCTGTAAGACCACAGATTCGGTTTGACTTTAGGGGAGTCAATCTTCTTTTCAACTGTAGTGATAGGAACTCAATTCAGAATTTAATTTAACCTCAACTGGCAGTGAACTTGACTGCTCCTCTGGCTGGCAGACTTAATAGAATTACACACAGTAGATAAATGGGACCTTAACCACAGAAAATCAGAGGCAAAAGAAAATATCAAATATCAAAACATACTCAATCAATAATGTATGATGGAGAAATTTGCTGTGAATTTGCTATAATCAAATTAATGAATATAGCTTTTCCCTCCAAAAACTTTCCTCTTGACCTTGGGAATAACCTATCCTACCTTTTCCCATTCTACCTCATTTCTTTTCCTAGACAATAATCAGTTCTCTGTGACTACAAATTGGTTCTAGGTTCTAAATCTCAGCTAAATTAAATCTTCTGTACAGCTTTTTCACTCAGCATTGTTTTGAAATTCATACATATGATTGTGTATCATAGTTCATTTCTTTTATTAAGTTACCACAATTTAAGAAGGACAGAGAAGTATAGGGTTTAAGACATTTATCTTGTGTATAAATGACTCTGGTTCAATCCCTCGTTTCCCTAGAGAACCACGAGGAGTCACCTCTGAGCACAGAGCCAGGTGCAGCCTGTAAGCACTACTGCGTATGGCCCCCAAATGCCCCAATTATTTGGAATGTGTGTGTGCTTCCTAACACAAACCAACCCTTTCCAGTCACTATTTCTGTTTCTGTCCCTAACTCATCTGTCACAATATATGATGATTAATTTTATGGATCAAATTGGTTTGTTATCATACTAGCTATTCAAATACAAATTTAGGTGACAATACAAAGGAATTTTGTTCCTGTTGTTTAACATGTGCACTGGTTGACTCTAAATATATGTGGTTACTTTCCAGAATGTGGGTAAGCTTTATTCAATTAAAGGACTTGAAGCAAAACCAGATTTCCAAAAAAGAAATTTTGCCTCAAATCAGCAAGATCAACTCCTGCCTGATTTTCAGACTGTTGATTTCCCTACAGATTTTAATATTGCTAGAGTTCTCAATGCGTGAGCTAAATTCTGAGATACATTCCCATCTTAACATGTAAATATGTGTCTAGTTGGTTCTCTTTTGCTGGGCAATACCTAAATATTATACTGTACATTGTAGCAATTCTTCATGCTCCTTTATAGTTTTCCCATTCTTTTCAGTTTTGTGGGTTTATAACTCTTAATATTCCTTTACTATTATTTGAAGAAAGTCTTGCAGGGCCGAAGTGATAGTACAATACAAACGGTGCTTGACTTGCATGTGGCAGCCTGTGTTCAATTCCTGGCACTACATAGAGTCCCACAAGCTGCTCCAAGAATGAGCCCTGAGCACAGAGCCAGGAATAAGACCTGGGCACTGCTGGATGTGGCCCTCCCAAAAAATAGTGATAAGGACAAGGAAAAAAAAAAGCAATGATGAAGAGAAGTGAGTGTGAAACAAACCAAATATAAGTTAAATTCAATCTTAAAATGGGTATCAAGATAAAAATAGTTTTATTCAGAAAGATTTGAACCTTGAATTGCAAGTCTGCTACTATAGCTATTTGTATAGATGTTTCATAAGTCTCTTTAGACAAATTGCTAGAGTAATATCATCTTTATAAGAAATATGAAAGAGGAGTATTAAAAATATTCAGGAGTTGATGTATAAGTTCATATTCCAAATAAATTTTTCAATGCTTAGATTGAAAAATCAAGTAACAAAGAAGTATGGGTAGTTCATAAATACTATAATTCATTCAGCATGATCAGCTACAACTTGGCAATTTTGCATATTTTGAGGTGATAGCATGAGGAAATTTCATTTTCTTGCTGCTTTATAAAAATGTTGAATTTTATTTTCAATTTGCTGTAATATGGATGAATCTGAAAAATGTCCCATTGAAGTAAACCAAAAGAAGGACACGTGCAGGGTGGTCTCACTCATAAGTGGTCTACAGACTAATTAGGCAGGGAATGCAATGTTATAACTAGAAGATGCCTAGATCATCCTTGGCTCCAGCATAGTGAGGAAAGGGACAGAGAAGGAAAGAAATCAAGGGGAAAGAGAAGGCATAATGGAAGCCGTGGGGGAAGTTTAAGGGTATTTAGGAGCATCCGTCATGTAAAGGAATTATAAAACTAAACATCCAAACCAGAGAGTCAACAGCACTGAAATCATGAGATCCAAACCTGTACAACCAAACTTTAAAAGGTGCCTGTCACGGTGCACCTTGATGAACTCTATCCCATGTACGTTTTCATTTTTTTATGCACTCAACTTCATTTTTTTTCTAACTTTTCTTGTACTCCTTCCCAGACTGATCCTGAACATCACCTTAAACTGCAACTTTTGTATCAATTGTTGCTTCAGAAACTATGATTTAAATAATCATAGTAATAATCAGTAACTTGATCACTTGATCACTTGAATCCCGTTATTCATCGATTTGAGCGGGCGCCAGTAACATTTACTGGCACCCGCTCGAATCAGTAACTATGATTTAAATAATTATTAAAATAGTAATGGAACGTATAACTTGCTATATGTGGTCCACAACTATTCCATTGCTGATAAACTTTACAAGAAACTCTTGATTGCCTGTATAGGCTTAGGTGTTGGTATTCATTATAGGTCACATCTCTGTCAACCCTGTCTCTGCTCATCAGTCAGAAAGGTGAGAATGAGAAAAATCCGAGAAAGCCATAAAGCAATAAAATATGCTAGTGTTAATATGTTTCTTTAGAAATTTGCCACTGACACTGACATTTGTCCTTGAATTCCTATAGATTATTTTCTTCCTTGGCTCCATTCTCATAAACTCATTTTCCCTGCATAGGCTTCTTTTTTCTTGCATTTCTTCCACCCAGACATGATACAAGATCAAAGTGGATGCTTTGATAACACAGTGCCGTAACATAACCTAAGTAAATATCTTGGGGATGACAAGCCCATAAAGAACTGTGAAGGATGTCCTAGGTTCTTGCCTCTCCTCTACATAACAGGATGAAAAAGATTTGAGAGGGAAAAGGGAGACGATACAGGCTCATTTCATTGCCCATCCCTCCAGCAGCACCCAGCTCCATCAATATTCCCAGAATCCCTCCCCCATCCACCCTCACCCAGCCTGCCTCACATTTTTCTTCTTCTTTCCCTCGCTTTCCTATCTCTCCTTCTTCTGGACATTATGGTTTGCAATACAGATACAGAGAGGTTATCATGTTTGTTCCTTTACATATTTTCAGCATGCAGTTCTTACCCAGAGTGATCATTTCCATCTCTGATTGTCATAGAGGTCCCTTTGCTTTCACAACTGCCTTTTCTCCAAGCATGTGAGGCAGGCTTCCAACCATAGACCACTCCTGCTGGTCTTTGTTTCTATTGTCCTTGGGTATTAGTCTCATGCTATATATTTTATTTTTTCCAGACATGAACATCTTTGTAATTGTATATCTCACAATTACATTTAATATATTACATTTAATACACATTTACATTTAATATATTAATACTTATTACAAAAAATTTAATAAAATCTCATATTATATATTTTAAAGCCATGAGTTCTTCTCTGCCTGGCAAGGATGCTAAGGTCCACTGGAAAATGTCAGGCTCTGAGGACTCCCACAGTCACAGGCAAACAGGTTTATCTCCACTGCTGAGCAGTGCTAGTTTTCTAGACTTTGATCAAAGCAGATGAGCAATGTCCAACCACATGCTACCTTCCCATTTGAAAATCTCTTTTTGTGTGAGTGAAAGGGTGAGGATTGCTACAAAGATTTATCCAGCACCAGATCTGACCCTGAACTCCAGGAGTTTTAGGGAAAACAACGGGTGTTTCCTGTTGGCCAAGAGTAAACGTTTGCAAAAACTGTCACTGTCCATCACTCAGACACTCCTGTTGCTGTTTTGTATCAGCAGCCTCAGGGGAAAGAAGTCATAAATTAGTTATACAGGAAAACAGTAAAGGAGCAAAGCTAGCAATCATTTTCCCACTTCTGAACGCTTAACGTAGTCGTGTCCATTCTTATTTACTATGCTGCATTTTCCCCCTGTACTGCCAACAGATGCCCCTTACCAGTGGATTGGGCTTTCACATACCCAGAAAAACTCTAATTCTCTCAATTTTAGGCTGTGAAGTGAAGCAGAGTCCAACTTAAGAGTAGCCCTGAGCATGATTAGAGCACAGATAGATCATAACTGAGATTTTCACACACTTCTCTGCTCCTACTACCATGTTCCTCTGCTTCAAGGTAGATCACAATCTTTTTGTGAGCAATTCTGGCATTATCCTAAGAGCCACACACTTAGCTCTCGGTTATATCCCCACTTAGTGTTCTTTGATCAACATGCAACATTTGACATCTTGGGACAAGCTGGACTTTCTAACTAACTGGCAACCTCATTAGGAAGAAGCCGTTTTTCAGACCGTTTCTTTCTGACTGGTCACATGACAGTCTCTAGAGGTTTCTACAGATATTCCAGCAGAATGACAAAGCCTGGGTGTTTGGTTTGCTTCCCAAAAGCATTCTGCTCCCCAACACCTCCAACTCTCACTGAGCGGCACAGTGAGAAGGATGTCCTGGCAGAAGAAAGAACATCCTTATCCTCCTAATATAAATTCTAGCTTCCAATTAAATAAATTTGGTAAAGAGTTAAAATGAGAATGTAGCAAAATGAAACAGCTCCCTGGGCACCTCTTGTCAGCTTGAAACTGACTCATAACACGTCTAGAGCGATGATCCCGAATTGCTTGATGTACATTTCTGTCATAACCAGTCTTTGGTTTCTGCCTCCAAGGAATCGTGCTCATTACATTTAAAAGAAATATGAAACAGGGGAGGAAAAGTGACATTCTATTCCACCTTTTGCTGTCTTCATCAAGCTCTCATCTTTTGCCCACATCTATCCTTTTATGGAAAACTGATAGAGGCCATGATTGCACTTAGCAGTATGTCAGATTCACCCATTTGCTCTTGGAGAGAGCTTCCAAGATTTTAGTAGAAGCAGAGCACCTGAGCAGAGATACTGCCTGCCATTCTCTTCCTGTGGCAGGCTCAAAGCTGGTGTGCATCACCTACCCAGAGGCACAACCCAGGAAATGAGCCCCTGAGCTATCAGAACTGAGGTAGGTGGGTTCTCGCCTTGCTGGCGTCGGTGCTGTGCTGCCATTCTGCACAATCCTTCCCAATTCTACCTATTCAAAATAGAAAATGAAGCAGCTTTTTGTTTGTGGGGGTACGCCTGGCCCCCACCCAATGGTGATTAGAGATTATTCCTGTTTCTATGGTCAGGGGTATGGTGCTGGCTCAAATCAAAGTAAGCAGCATGTAAGACAAGTGCCTGAGCTACTGTACTTTTACCAAACTTAAAAAAAAAAGGAAAAAAAAGAAAGAAAAAGAAACTTATTTCAGGTCTTTGAAAATTGATGCTAGCAAAGAAACGGAGGAAGAAAAGCTCCAAAAAAGTAATTGCACCTATTAGCAATGTACTCCAAATGCATCTGAAAATATTTCAAAACCCCATGCTTCTGAAACTATAGCACAAAACAAAATTTTGTTGGCTTGGTACCTAGGAGCCAGTGAAAGCTACCAGACTGTATTTTCCTGCCTGTTGATGGTGTTCCCACAACTTCCCTCTGAAGTCCAGGCTTCCTGTGCTGCCATTCCCCACAGTACTGGGCCTTCCTTCTTTCTTTTCAACCTAATATGAGTTCTATTTTTCACATCATTTATCTTGAACTCAAAAATTTTGGGAAACCCAGGAGGATGGCTATACAAAGCTGTAATTAAGAGAAATAAGGTTGTAATGGAGAGACATTGATAGACATGTTCTTCCAAACCAAACCCTGTCCAGATGTTTAAGATACTCAACATTCAGGGTGACTTTGCATAACTTGGCATAACGCATGGGATTTCAATATCCACCAAGTTCCCAGTAGATTAAGGTGGCTCAAATACTCAGTAATAAGGGTTCAGGAACCACAAGGCCCCCTGCTATGAATTTTTCCATGAATACTGGGCACAACAGCAAAATTTTTCCACCCTGTGGGTTCTTCTCAAACATAAGACAGGTGTTCAGATAGAAAAAAAAGAACATCAGATCGGAAGAAGCGAACAAATTTGATTACAAATGCAAAGAGAATTTCCATGACTTTAAATTCTAGAGCAAATGAGGCAGATTAAGGGTTTATATTCTTGAACTAAGTAATGGGTAAAGGGAGGCTGGGGTGTCGAGAAGAGATGAAAGTATCTCAGGTGAAAAGGCGAGACTCTACAGATGACTTAAGTGTTCACCCTGCCTTAAAACTATTTTCCCTGATGAAATATTATTTCTGAAGATTCAAAATATGACTAGTGGAGACTTTTAGTTAAGGTGACATAGTATTTTCTCTGAAGCCCATGGGGCCTTGATTGACTTTAGTTCCACATTCCAAGGTTACAATGTCTCGGAAAAGCCTGCTCTGTAAGTGCTGGGAGGTCGAGTCATCGGCTATTACCTTATCAGTTTCCCCCCAAACTATGCCTGTGTCCAGGTAAGATCCCTTCATCAGCTGCAGGAGCTTACGCCTCACCTTTTCTCTGACTCATTATCGACACCATCACACTATGAAAATAATTGTTATGGACAAGGTACAATTATTAGGAAAGGAACCTACCACACATCCTTTGGCCTTCAGCAAATATTTTCTCTTATTAATTCTACAACACAACACTGCCAGGCAGTACCCGAAAACCAGGCTAGAAGTCGGCCTCACAGGAGTCAGAAGGTAGACAGCACACTCAGGGAGTCCTCTGAGGTGGGGAAGAATGTAGAATGTCTAGGGAGCTGGGGGTTCTCCCAAAGGGAAGCTGACCTGGGATTCTGAAAGCTCACAAAGAAGGGCCAGAGAAAGAAAGTCCAGGAATAAGGAGAGTCCAAGAGTAAGGAGAGAGAGTCCAGGAATGCTCTTGCAGGCTACAGGGTCTGCTCCTCAGTGAGCACCACCAGAAGTGCCCAATACACTCGGCCTCCGGGGATTTCCAGAAGTCATCCCCGAACACAGAACAGGAGGGGTAAACCCTGAGCCCCCTGCTGGCACACATCCCACCCTCCCACTCAGTGTTAATAAGCATAAATAAAGCTGGCACAGGCGCCTTGAAGCCTGGTCCAGGTAGCACCACCTTCAGCCGCAGTCAGCAGGAAGAAGGGAAAGTTATCCAAAGCCAGCAGGAGGCTTGCTGGATTCCCTGCAAATTTCAAGCACATCAGACCCTCCACCTGCCACAGTGGACAGGACTGACAGTCACCCACAGCCTCCTCCAGACAGACACAAATAGCTACTTCACATCAACCACAAAGTTTGACCAGGAAAAGCCCCTTTTCCCGGTTAACTGGTAATCCAGTGACTTTAAACCAACAGGACATAGTGAACCGGGTTATATGCACGTAGTGAACCCAGGCCTGCAGGACCTAGTGAACCATGCCTGCATGGGCCTGGCCGTGTTGTGTCTCCCAAAGAGGGCACCTGTGGTTAGTAACTGCTGCCTCGTGCTCCGGCCGGGGCTTTGAGGATATGGCAGCCGTTAAAGGGAGCTGTTCCCTTGCCAAGGCTGCCCCTCTGGGCAGGGGGCAGGGAGCCCTGGGTGACGGTGTGGCCATGGGCAGAACCCCTGGGAGCCTGTGTGCATTCTAGGCTCCCGCCTGAGGCTCTTCAGCTGTCCCTCCTCAGAAGGTCTAACACAGAGGTCCTTGCCAGGAGAGGCATTTGTGGTGGCCAGGACGGGCCGACCCTCAGGGAAACCTGGCCCCCGAGGTTCTTTCCGTGCTTGGGGCTGTATGAACTTCCGCAAGCCTACCCTGCTTTGGGGCCGCCTGAGGACCAGCATTTCGTGTGCCTGAGGCAGACAAAGTCACTGCCCATGAGGGGGCCTCCCTGTGGGGTGGGTGACAGCTCTACGTCCCTGGTGTGGTGTTTGGTGCCTATTTGTTGCTCTGCAGGTTGTGATGACTGTCATGAGTGACTGTGTATGTGTGTGGTTTTGTCACGTGTGACTCTATGTGTGTGTTTCTGCTGCATTTGGCTGTGTGTGTGTCTGTCAGTTGTGGCTATATGTATTTCTGCCATGTGTGGCTGTGTGGCTGTGTTTGTGTATGTGTGTATTTCTGCTGCTCTTGGCTCACTAAGTGTATTGTGTTTCTGCCGTGTGTGTGTGTGTGTGTGTGTTAGCACATGGCTCTGCTAGGTATAGCTCACTGGGTCAGTCATGCATACTGGAGTATAAAGTGCAACTAAATACAAGTGTTTTTGAAAGAAAAGGAATTAAAAAAAGAGTAGTTGTTTGAAGACCCTAATGATGGGCATCCTGTGGCCCATGAGCCGAGAGAAGGGCGCCCTGTGGCTTGTGAGCAGACATTTCATAGAAATACATCTTAGAGACTGGGAGAGAATATTTACTGACCATTTGTCTAATAAAGTATTAATATCCAAGATATATATATATATAGATAGATAGAGATAGATAGATAGATAGATAGATACATATATATCTCCAAGACATATATTCATATATTAATATCAAAGATACACATACACACACAAAGCACTAGTAGAACTTTACAAGAAAAATATATAATTAACCCATGAAAAAATGGGTAAAGAGATGAATAGAAACTTTCACATAGAAGACATAAACATAGCCAAAAGTAACATAAAAAATACACTCATTTTATGGAAAGTTTTTATCATGAACAGGTGTTGAATCTTGTCAAATTCTTTCTCTGCGCCTACTGATATGATCATATGATTTTTATTTTTTATCTTATTGATGTGATATATTATGTTGATTGACTTGTAAATGTTGAACCGTCCTTGCATTCCAGGGATGAATCCTACTTGGTCATCATGTATAATCTTTTTAATGAGTCTTTGGAATATATTTGCTAGTATTTTGTTGAAGATCTTAGAATCTGTGTTCATCAGGTAGATTGGTGTGTAGTTTTCCTTTTTATGTGATGTCTCTGTCTGTTTTGGGTATCAGGGTGTTATGTGCCACATAGGAGCTTGTCGGGAACGCCACCGGGGTTCCCGACAGTGTCGGGACAGATGTTGTCTTCTACCTCCAAGGACGCCGGGAGAATAGATGAACTCACTAGTCCGGTGCAGTTCCAAAAATGGCTTTTAATAGTACAAAAGCTCTTCCACAGCACTCCAATATAATGAACAAACTTTAGCTCTGGTCCGAACTTAGACCATACAAAAGAGCCTAAGTCTCCAACCAAAGAGAGAGAGAGGATCTCACCCGAGCTGAGTCCTACCCAGAAGAAGGAGCAAAAGGCCAAAGAGCAAAAGGCCAAAAGCCAAAAGCCACAGGAGCCAAAAGCTGAAGGCTGAGGGAGCCCAAAAGGCAAAAGGTGAAGGGGCCTCAAGTCAGCCCCTTATATACACCAAAGTAATCCAATCGGGAGGTTGTCATGCCAACAAAGAACCCTAAACAGAGTGTAGTGCCACACCTTATTGCAGGTATAAACAAAGGTTATGCCAAGGACTAAGGAGATTATCTCTTATGTAAAACACTGGAGAGAGAGAGAGGGCTGATATAAAGTAATACATCTTAACTTCATGAGCTTCATGTAATCTAGATGGTACCCACAAGGTCCTTCTTATTATTATCTGCACCAGGGTGATTCTGAGTATCTTGTTCTCGTGTACTGAAAGGGTCACTCTTGCCTGCTTAGAGCAAACTAGTAAGATCCTTCCTATAGTCTTCCTATAGTCTCAATGTAGCCAGGGTGGTAGTCTCCTGGTAAATTCTAACTGTCCCACGTTGGGTGCAGTGGGTATAAAGAGGAGCTGTGCCCAATCTAGAAAACATAGAAGTCTTAGTAGATGTATAAGTCAGAAGTTATTCAATCAAGGTGACTTCTGTAACTGCCACACCCTCTAGCAGTGTTTACATAGAAGAGAGGTCTCATTAGAATGAACCTTGACTTAAATAAGATTAAGCTGGGTGTGGGCAAAACAACAAAGCTCCCAGATTAGCTAAATCTGTCCTCCAACAGGAGCTATTTGGGAGTGTTCTGTTACTTCTATTCCTAGAAGAGCTTGAAAAGGATTACAGTACGTCCTCCTTATAGGTTTGGACGAATTCACTAGTGGATCCATCTAGACCTGGGGTGACCAAGATACAAAGATAGTCCACAGAGTGGGAAAGAATATTGACCCAATACTCATCTGATAAGGGATTAGCATCCAGGATATATCAGGTACTGGTAGAACTTTACAAGAAGGAAACAGCCAATGCCATTAGAAAATGGGGAGAAGAAATGAACAGAAACTTCCAAAAAGAAGAAATTCGAATTGCCAAAAGGCATATGAAAAAATGCTCATCATCACTAAGCATCAGGGAGATGCAGATCAAAACAGCAGTGAGATATCATTTCACACCACAGAGAATGGCACATATCCAAAAGAGCAAGAACAACAAGTGCTGGAGTGGATGCAGGGAGAAAGGAACTCTAATCTATTGTTGGTGGTAATGTTAACTGGTACAGCCTTTTGGGAAACAATATAGATGTTTCTCCAAAAACTAGAAATTGAGCTCCCATTTGACCCAGCCATACCATTCCTGGGAATTTACCCTGGGAGGACAAAATCACAGAGCAGAAATACCATCTGCACTTCTGTGTTCATAGCAGTACTATTCACAATAGCCAGAACCTGGAAACAACCAGAGTGCCTGAGAACAGAGGACTGGATAAAGAAACTGTGGTGTATCTATACAATGGAATACTATGCAGCTGTCAGGAAAAACAAAGTTATGATTTGCATATAAATGGGTGGACATGGAGATGATCATGCTGAGTGAAATTAGCCAGAGGGAAAAGGACAGATATATAATGACTGCATTTATTTGATAGATATAAAATTAGCATGATACCAATATCTAAGGTCAGGCAAAAACGTGGATCAGGAGATCTTGTCAGCGGTTAGAATCTACTGCAAGTGTGTGCGAGTCAAAGGTTAGGTAAGACAGAGTAAAGAACAGTGTACTAATCATTGTTGTAAATGATAATTATCAGCCTAGAACTGGGAATTTTATGTAGGCAAAGGGATATACATGATAACCTCTAAATGTATGTATTGCAAGCCACAATGTGTAAGAGAATGAAGAAAGAGATAGAGAGATACAGAGAAAGAGAGAGAAAGAGAGAGAGATGAAGAAGCAAATTGCCTGTTACAGAGGCAGACTTGGGAGAGGGAATCAGGGGACATTGGTGGTGGAAAATGGGCACTGGTGGAGGGATGGGTGCTGGAACACTGTATTACTGAAACCCAATCATGCACATCGTTGTAACTGTATATCTCACAGTGATATACTAAAAATATTTTTAATCACTTGTATCACTTGTCTTCCCATTGATCATCGATTTGCTTGAGCAGGTAACAGTAATGTCTCCATTCGTCCCTGTTGCATGTTAGTGTAGCCCTAGGGCATCTGCTCACTACAGGAACACGAAGAACCTCAAACCATTCAGTCAGGTCATGGGAATGAGTTCCATCATCATTACTGTACTTGGCATATTGAATATGACACGGGTAGCTTGCCAGGCTCTGCCATGTCTCTGAATATTAAAGGCATTGATCCACTAGAATTGGTTAATGTAAGAAAAGCTCCCAGTCAGCTGACTTTTGAACTGCTTCTTGAATTCCTGTCATTTTCAGACCAAAAACATTCATAAGAAGCTTGGTTATTAGTACTTCATGGAAATTTGATGCAGACATATAAGGGACTCTAAACTTGAACCTATGTATCATCATCTCCAGGGCTTATTAAAGGAAATTTGCTGGGTTTACCTCCAAAATTTGTTTCTCTTCACTTTTTCTTTCTTTTTGTTTGACCACTTCCAGCAGTGCTCAGGGCTTACTACTGACTTTGAGTTCAGGGATCACTCCATGTGGAGTTCAGGGGATCCTATGGGTTGTCAGGGATTGAAACTAGGTCACCAGCACTGAAACTGGACCAGACATGTGAAAGGCAAGAGCCCTACCAACTGTTGTATTGTTCTGACCCCACCCTCAGATCTCTGGATCAGTAAGTCTAATGTAGGGACCAAGAATGTGTCTTCTAACACAATCCACACTTTTATTTTCATAGCAGCACTATTCACAATAGCCAGAACCTGGAAACCAGTATGCCCGAGAAATGATGACTGGATAAAAAACTGTGGTACATCTACACAATGGAATACTATGCAGCTGTTAGGAAAAATGAAGTCATGAAACTTACCTATAAATGGATGGACATGGGAACGATCATGTTGAGTGAAATTAGTCAGAAGGAAAGAGAGAGATATAGAATGACTGCATTTATTTGCATGACATATATACATATATATACATATATACATATATATGTGTATATATGTATATATATATATATATATATATATATATATATATATATATATATATATATATTGTGACACCAAAATCCAATGTCAGGCGAAACGTGGATCAGGAGGTCTTACCAAAAGTGGAAATTACCGCAAACATGTGAGAGTCAGAGGTTAGGTAAGACAAAGAAGGGAACATGTGTGAATAAATGTCGAAAGGGCTAATACCAACCTAGAACTGAGCATTAAATCACTTGATCACTTGAATCCCGTTATTCATCGATTTGCTCGGCGGGCGCCAGTAACATTTCCATTGGACCCTATCACGTGCCAATGTAGCCCAATGGCATCTGGTTGATTTAGGAACATGAAGAGCCCCAAACCGTTCCTTCAGGGTTTTAACAAGGAAGTCTGACCATCTTGTAGGTGGGCGGCCACGTGATATTTTGACATCCCATGGGATCCAGTCGGTAATGGCTCTAGTCCAACAGTCGTCTCCAAATCGCATTACATGTCCAGCCCATCTGATTTTCGAAGCCTTGGCAAATGAGACAACGTCCCTGATTCTGGAATAGCGACGGAGGTCAGAACTCTGGATTCCTTCACTCACTTGAGACGTGATATTCCAAGCATAACTCTTTCGATTCCTCTCTGGGAGACCCGAATAGCATTTTCATCCTGCTTTCGTAGGGCCCAGGTCTCTGAGGAGTATGTTAATATAGGGAGAACGGTGGAGTCAAAGAGATGTGCCCGGAGCAGGAGGTTCTTTGTCCTTTTAGCTATTTATTCGATGCTTTTGAAGGCATTCCATGCCGCTCCCTTCCTCCTGTGCAGCTCAGGTTTTAGGTCATTCATCATGTTGACTTCTCGACCTAGGTACACATAACTGCTGCATTCAGAGATGTTTGTTCCATTGAGAGTGAATGGGGCCTCTGGAACTAGTTCATTTTTCATGAACATAGTTTTCTTCAGATTCAGCTGTAGACCTATCTTTCCACATTCTCTGTCAAAGTCAGCCAGCATTTGTGCCACTTGGCTAATGTTTGGTGTTATTAGAATGATGTCATCAGCGAGGCGAGGTGGTGTAGTTGCTGACCATCTATCTTCACTCCCATTCCTCCCATTCCTCCAGCTCCTTCTGGAGCATTAAATACAGGCAAAAATTGCATATGATGGCCTTTAAGTGTAGGTAGTGCAACCCGCACTGTGTAAGAGAAGGAAAAGAGAGAGAGGGAGAGAGAAAGGAGATAAAGAACCTGCCATTTAGGCCAGCTATGGGAGGGGGGGGGAATTGGGGACATTGGTGGTAGGAAATGGGCAGTGGTGGAGGGCGGGTGCTGGAACACTATGTGATCAAAACCTCCAAACATGAACAATGTTGTATATATCACGGTGGTATAATAAAATATTTAATAAAATAAAGAGAATGTGTCTTCTAACAAGTTTCCTGCTGCTGATAATACTGATTATCCAGGCACGACACTTTTAAAATCACTGCCAAAAGTATGCCTAAATTTACTGACAATATTGCTTAAAAGTAGTATCTAATATTGGTCTGAAGATTCTAGTTTATTAATAATACAGTTTCCCTTCATAACTTTAATAACCATTTTCTCATTTAAGTTCACTAAGATTGCAAATTGATGAACAATGAGAAGACAAGTGACAAGTGACAAGATTTATCTTAAATATATTAGACCAGTATTTCTTACCACCTTCTCACCTGTTTGTTGATTAAAAAAAAATCAATTCCTGTCCTTTGACAAAATGTCTTGGTCAGTTCACAAGCTTTGGACAAATTTTCTCAGCCTTGATGTTTTATCTGTGGAATTTCATTTCTGGAAAGATCTCTCCAAGCTTTCCACCTTTTGTGATGTTCAGAGCCAAATACCCATTGAGCCAGGGACATAGAAAAGAAGTACATGATCCACTCACAGATTCCTGAGAAGTGAACATTGCTTTATCCTGATGACTGAGCTATCGTTAGCCTTTGAACTGTCAGCACTTTTCAAATATAAGCCGAGCAAGTATTTGTGCTCTTTGATGTTTCTTGGAGTCACCCTTTCAAAAGGTCAAGCAGTATCTTGGAAAGAATTAGGGAGTTGTCTTCTCCAGCATTCCATTTTAGGATTTCATTTTGGGGCAGGATGATGTGCTCTAGGATTTTGGCCTTTCAAAATTTTGAAATTTCAGATTTGGGACCTTTGGGTTTCTGGAGTTGAGGGTTTGTCTTTCAGAATTTTGATCGGTGGCACTGCTCATATGCAACCTTACCTTTGGAGTCAACCAATGGGAAATATTAAAACCAACAGAATACAAAACCATTTGAGGCTCAGTTTGGATGTCCTTAATAATCTTCAGATACTCACCATACACAGCTGGTACCCTTCTATATTTAACCAAGAAACATGCTTTCTTTTTTAGAAAGAAAATTATTTAAACATCTTGATTTACAAAGTGAGACAGACATGGGAAAGAGCTGCTACTGGCTCTCACTGTGCCCAGCCGCTCATGAGGCGCCCGGGAGGGATGGCAGGTTCTAGCTCTGACCCGCCACCCCAGCAGAACCTCACAACAAGCCAGACGATCCCCCACTCCATGAGACCTCCATTTTCCACATCTAGACTTCCCCTCGTCAGAACTCCACCCAGCAGAGCAGCCTATCACAGCCAGTCTCATCGAGATCCACCCTGCTGCAGTCTTTTTAATCTGGTCCAGGTATGCTGATCCAGAGACAGACATGGGGCAGAGCTGCTACTGGCTCTCACTGTGCCCATCTGCTCATGAGGTGCCCGGGAGGGATGGCAGGTTCTAGCCCTGGCCCGCCACCCCAGCAGAACCTCACAACAAGCCAGACGACCCCCCCAGTCCATGAGGACCTCCATTTTCCACATGTGGACTTCCCCCTCATCAGAACTCCACCCAGCAGACCAGTCTATCACAGCCTGGCTCGTGCAGGTCATCAATAAATGCTGGATTTTGAGATGACTATAAGAGTATGCTACCTGTACGGCAGAGCCTGGCAAGCTACCAGTGTCATATTTGATATGCCAGATACCAATAACAATTATAGACCTCATTCCCATGACCTGATGGAATGGTTTTGAGGCGCTTTATGTTCCTGGAGCAAGCAGGTGCCCTTGGGCTCTACTTGCATGAAACAGGTTATATGGAGATGTAATTGGTGCCCGCTCGAGCAAATCGATGATGAATGGGAAGACAGTGATACAGTGACAGTGATTTACAAAGTACAAAGCTTTTTGCAATACAGTTGTAAGAAAAACTCATCATTTAGCACCAATCCCACCACCAGTGTTTCCCCACCAGCACATCAGAGACCCTCAATTCCCCATCCCATTCCTTTGCCTGCTCCCTTAGCCAGCATCAATTATGTTAATCATTACTGCCCATAAAAGAGAACAATATTGACAAAGTTATTACTTTTTTATTTTTCTGGGTTGTTCTGTGGGAGTCTGGCCAATTCTGTTCTTGGATTAACTTTCTGGGTTTCCAGAACACAGTGTTCTCTACTGTCAACCCAGGACTCCCCACCACTGCACCTAAATATGAAATACATGCTTTCCTTAATACAACACGGCCACCCTGCTAGGGAAATGTGTACTGTGCAAACTGAATTTTCCTTTCCGGAAATCCCTGACAATGCCCTGCTCATTAAACTAGCTAGGTGATTCAGACATTGGTTCACTGTGTTCAAATCAAAACTACATTGTAAATTATAAGGTTTGTGGCGCACATCACTTTCTAATTCCTCAATACTGAAATTCCAGGTTTATAGAAAAGTAACATAAGAACTAAAGTCAACAGATGAAAACAATAAGACAGAAGGCTCAACTAGCAACCAACATCTTCGTAAATCCTTAGACAAGCAAGGGCTTAACAGCCCTGTGATGAAATATAACAAATTTCACATAAAATTGATTTTATAAACTTCACTTGATCACTTGAATCCGTTATTCATCAATTTGCTCGAGCGGGCGCCAGTAACATTTCCATTGGACCCTATCACGTGCCAATGTATAAACTTATTGATTTTAATTTCGGAGCTTTGTTATCTAATCAATTTCAACTCTAAAATGGTATCAGCAGTTGTGATTTTTGTCTATATTTAAAAATTGTTTTAAAAACTGACCGGGCTGGGGGAGAGGGACATGGGGAAAGTGGTCATCAGTGATGACCTTTTCTAAATGCTAACCCAACCTTCAACTCAGTTCTGTGCTAAATTCCACCCAATCAGGGAAGTTTAATTCTCTTATTTTTCTTTTCTTTTTTTTTCTTTTTGAGTCATACCCAATTATTTTCAGGGGGTTACTCCTAGCTCTGCGCTCAGGAATTACTCCTGGCAGTGCTCCAGGGACCATATGGGATGCCATGGATCGAAGCCAGGTCAGTCGCATGTAAGGTAAATGCCCTACCCTGTGTTAACACTGTGTTATTGCTCTGGCCCATCTTCATATTTTTATTAGAACTCTTCTACTTGTTTCTAAAAGAAAAAAGATTTCATCAGGAAACAACGCTAACCAATGAACAATAGTTTCTTTACCATAGTTAAAAACTAACTGCAACCAGCAGGTAGAAAAAGTATAGAGAACGAAAATTATCTTACCTTGCAGTATTCCTTAAATGCTCCCATTTCCCTGAGTGCAGAGCCAGGAGTAAGCTCGAACACAGCCTGGTGTGGCCCAAAAGAAAACAAAAAACTTCATAGGGGACAGGTGTTTACACTTACATACCATGATCTGAGGATAATTATCCAATGCTTCTCTCTAGTAACACATCCAAATACAATTTTATTTGGGGTTGGGTTGCTTCAAGGACTATAGTTTTATAGCAGTGATTCTCTGTTCTGTTTGTTTTAGTGTCCTTGTAGGTCAAAATAATCGATACTTGTTTTTTTTTTGGGGGAAGTCAACAATATTTCTGGACTGTTGGAGACGAAAAGTATTATTGGAGCTTCCTGTCTACATTTCATGTGTCTTCAACCACAACCAAAGGACTTAACTTTCTTTGATTCTATTCTTATCCAATATGAAGATGACCTTTTGTTGTGTTCACAGGATGAGGTGAGTTCTAAGATTGATTCCATCTGCCTGTTTACTATGTTAGCTCAGAAAGGGCACAAGGTTTCAAAAGAAAAGTTATAATTAGGTCAAAGTAAAGTTCATTACTTACAATATGACCTATCCCAAGGAGGTAAATTCTTTCTCTTAGCAGACTTGGCCTTTATAAATATTCCAGTCATTAACAGAGAGCCCATTAGTAGGACTTCTGAATCTCACAGACTACGTAGCTCCCAGGTTTTCTGAATCTTCACATCAATCTGTGACTCAATCAAGTCTGCAGTCATTATCAGAACGAGTTACAGGGATTAAGGTGCATGCTTTCCATGCAGCCAACAGGTGCAAACAGAGTTGAGAATATCCCTGAAGTAGTGTCATGTGTTTCTCAAAAAATTCTCCCCATTCCTAAACAAACAAGAAAACAAAAAAGCTCTAGAGGCTCTCTTGAAAACCTTTTTTGTTGCTCTCTGCTTGTAGATTTACCTTTTAGGTTATTCTTTTCCCACTTATTTCTATGTAATGTTGCAATGCTTTGAAACCTGCTATTCTTTCATTATATTTAAGGAGGCAGTTATGGTTGTTTAACTTTTGTTTATAGAACATTTAAGGATCTTGAATAGATTTTCCATAAATTCCTGTGGAAAATCAAGATGGTTTTGTTTGTTGATGAGATATGTCTCTCTCTCCCCCTATCAAGTAATTTCCAGGGCATTCTGTAAACCACTTCCAGTAATACTTGAGCAACTGAGCCACTGAGCAAACCAATGGCCAATGACCACTCCTGGAGATGTAATGCTGCTCAGTGGAGCTGAGGCCTGCCAGCGCTGTCCCCATGGTGCCCAGGGTCTCCAGGGATATACCTGACATTGCTGGGGTTCTGGGAAAGACATATAGTGCCCGGAATAACCTTGGGTCCTTGTGCACAGGAGGCATGTACTCCAGCCCTTTGAGCTGTCCCCGTGGCCCCACACACTTCTGCTTTAATTAGAGTACCTGCAGTTTCTAACTAAAGAGTTGACAGAAATTTGTGACTGCATCCCTTTCTTACCACCTGCCTAGGCTGCAGTGTGCACATGTGTCACCTCCAAACATGTAGAATCCTGTGTGTATTTTCTGTCCCAGTTAATGATCCAACAGAAGAAAGGAAATAGCTGACAATTCTCAACTTGAAGAAACTGCACTGGAAACATGATAGCTGACTGCACCACCTCAAATTACAATGAAGTTGTAGTTTGATCACGCTTCTAAGTATTTCTGGTCTACTCTCCAGCTCAGGCAGATAAAGCCGAGACCTAAGAGCATCGACAGTCACATGACTGTCTACATTTCAAATTCTGTTGCTATCACAGTTTTAATATTCCTCTGTCTATATGAAGACATATTAAACATTTTCTCTGTAGAATTCCTTTTTACCAAAAAAAAAATTGTTTTATGTCCCCAGATGTATATATAAAATACACATACAAATCAAACATTTACTGACAGTAAATCATACAGTTTTTTTAGAAATGTATTTTAAAGAAATGTATTTTAAATTCAATTTAGACAACTTTTGTGATCCCAATTTCAGTTACACTGTGCCACACAATTTAAGAAGTTAGGTTCTGTATCATGACTTTATAACTTCATTTTTAGTTCCGGAAACTTCCTGAAAAATTCATTATAGGACTATCAACCTGTTTGGGTTAGGGACAGAGAGAGCACAGTGGGTGCAGCAGCATTTGTTTGCCGTGACTGACCACGGTTCAGATCACTGGTACCAAATATGTTCTCTGAGCACTGCCAAGGGTCATTCCTGACCATGGAGCCAGGAATAAGACATGAGCACTGCTGAGAGTGGCCCTCAAACCAGATAAATAAATAGATGTGGTCTTCTTTGTTAAATAATTCAAGCTGGCCTGCCTCACTCCCTGTTTTGCTGTGCCCACTATCCTGGAAATATTATTGTATCTCTCCTGCAATCTTTCCACCTCAAAGATGCAAGAAAAGCTTTCATGTAGCTTTCTGCCTCACTGCTGTTACAAACCGAACTTTGTTGCCTGGACAGGTTGTTTCTGTGTGCATGGAATCCTATTTTGGTGGATAGGTCTCCATAAGAGATTCATAAAAATGACTAACAAAACTTCACTCAGCAGGTCTGCTAAAGCATTAGACTACAGGGGATTCTGAGGAAAGCAATACACAGACCACAACTAAGTCCCTAATATCTAGTTGAGGTTAGCCTTTTAAAAAAAGTACAGATTAAATTCATTGACCAATTATCCTTTGAGGATCTATACAATGGTGTGTACTCTGGTCTCCATTCCCCATGGCTTAACCCTACACTGTTCTGATTCAGAAACTCCACTTAAACATTTCATCCATGGATGATAAAACCCAAAAGCACTGATACTTTCTAACTAGTCTCAAGATAATCTCTTCATATTCACATTTGTGAAAATTGCTAAGATTCATTTTTGTTTTTGATAAAATGTGGTGAATGAATTGAATATCAGTACATGCTTGTTTGATACATCAAAGGAATAACGCATTTAAAATGTATTTCATAAAGAACCTGCCATGGAGCAGGGCTGGGGAGGGGGAGGGAACCGGGGATGTTGGTGGTGGGAGATGGGCACCGGTGGCGGGATGGGTGCTGGAACACTGTATGACCAAAACCCAAATATGAACTTTTTAATTGTATATCTTTGTAATTGTAAAAATAAAAAATAAAAAATAACATAATAAAATGTATTTCAAACAGATTGTTACAGAATAAAGCATTAGTTTTATTTAAAAAAATCTTATGGATAGGGCAGGAGAGATAGCACATGGAGATATTTGTCTTGCATGCAAATATTCCCACCCCAGTTCATTTTATGGGCACCAAGTATGGCCCCCTGGGCATCTGATTCCTGAGCACAGAACCAGGAATAAGCCCTTAGCAATGCTGGGTGTGGTTCCAATCCTGTTTCCCACCCCTTGAACCAAAAAATATTATGGATAGACCTGAGAGGAAGTTTCAGAAAGTCTTGTATAAAAAATGAACCTGGCCTCAAACAAAATGGGGTTAGGGAGTTGTGGAGGAAATAAGTGGACTTAGCCTCTTATTACGTCAGTCACATTCTAACTGCATGTTTTGTTCAGTGCTTACAGAAACCAGAAATTGCAGTAAGTTAAGCAAAGAAATATAAAATTTATCTCAGGAAGTAAATATAGAATAAACCTAGCCTTCAAAGCTGCTGTTGTTTTTATAATCCATGCCTGGCTTAATAGTGCTTGCTCTGCATGGCTCATATAAGAAGACTTGCATTTTAGATATAGAAATAATTTTCTTCTTTCTGAACTGAGGGCAGAGTTAAGCTGAGGTCAAACTGTCATTTTTGTTTACTTTCCTTTAAGGCCTACCCATGCTTCATATATCTTCTTCATGACTGGAATATGGTGGTTGTCACACCAAGTTACTGCCATTTTAAAGCTGGGGATATTGCCAATTGCTTTATTATTCAACTGCCATTATTAAACATCATAAACATAGTCATGTGCATATAGATGCAAGATTTAGACACACAGTATCATTGAGTGTATACTGAAGGATGCTAATAGGTATAATGATTTGCATTGGTGAAATTTGATTTAGAAATGCAGAATGAATCCCCAGCAGGTTGCCTTGCTTCAGAATTTCTCAAAGCTTTTAATATGTTTATATGCACTGTGATTCTCCAAGGGCATTAAAGCATGAAGGATTTCTTGAACTGTTTAGCTAGGGAATCATTTCACTGGGAAATCCTGCTATATCCCTCACATTTTCAGTGATTATTTTGATATCTTCTTAGTATGCCAACATTTTCTATAAGCATATTGAAACATAATAGTCAAGTTTCTGGGGAACGACTAGACATTTGTATGGTGGTTAAATCAATACATTCCCTTCTCCCTGACATATACCTTCCAAATGAAAACACATCTATGGGGTCTAATATACGTTAGATGTTCTAATAGGAACTTGTCTTCACTCTGTTTAGACAACTTAAACAGTATCTCTCACACATTCAAAGTACCTAGCGAATTTGTGATGAAATGAAGTCCACTAACTTCAAATTTGATGGAAAAATTTTCATCTATGGTTGACATACTCATAACGTTCTACATTTTACTCATTCACAATTAACATTTGGAATCATAGAGTTCAATATTCTTCTGTTTTGTGCTATGAAGTATCATTGGCAGTATGTTGACAAGGGTTCAACTGCAGAGAGAACCAGATGAAAAAATTTTAGGGCGTGTGGGTGAACTTGAACATTGCTCAGTCATTCCCTGAGGGTAAAATGTCTTCAAATGTAATCACTGTTATTTTACTAGACTTAGTTGGTAATTTTTTCCAATAGTTTCCTTATTATTAATACAACTGTTTCACTACCCCCCACCACCAAAGTGTCAGTACCACTCACTCACTCCCACAGCACTTTGGCACGTTGGTTCATTGTTTTGTTGGCAAATGTCAGGGTTTGTTCTCAGCAGGAATTGTTCATTCCCTTGCATTTTTCCTTATAATCCACACAAGAGTCCATCTAGTGTATGTCTTTTTCCTTCTGACTCACTTCACTTACATGGCTCAGTGGCCTAATGCACATAGTGCCTATGTCCAGCACCTACTATGAGTCTATGAACTTTGCCGTTTGGGACTCTGGGTGCCATGACAGAGTATGTGATCTCCATCCCACTGCAGACAAGTGAGTGCAAGACCCACAACTGAAGTAAGAAAATCACTGCCGGAACAAAGGCCATAAGCACTTTGTACCATGTTGATTATACCAAGTACTACAACTGGAACGTGTGTCAGCCCGATTAAAGGAGCAAATGCATGCCTGGCAAGAGTTTTGGCCAAGTGCAAACGAGAGTCAGAGTTGTGACCCACAATGAGCACCACCAGCACTGCAGGTGTGTGATCCTTGGTCTTGACAGAAGCCACCAAAGGAAGGATGGGGGAAGATAAATAAACATAACGATTAGCTAACCTAAATTCTGAAGGATGAAGGGAGAGGAATAAAAAGTTGGAGGTTTAGTAAAAAAAAAAATCAAAGTTTTATCATTTGACTTCACTTCCATTTTCAAAGGCTTAGTCAATATGTTGCTGGAAACCCAGACTGTTGCCCTACAAATGCTTAATGTGAATATTACTTTTGGGGACATTGGATGTTTTAAAATATACCAATTTTCTTCATTTTAACGAATCATAGATCTAAAAATTTTCTATTGAAGTTTTAAATTTTAGAACCAATATAGTATTGTTTCCCATTGCTGGTTCCATACATAGAATTATCACAGTACTTTAAACCCAAGACACATATAAAAGTCATATTATTCAAAAAGATGAAGTTAAATATGAACTTGAAAGATTACAGTAAATATCAACAGTCTTGGGGTCAAAGAGATAGTACTGTGTGTAGGGCACTTGCCTTGTATGTGGCTAACCTGGGTTGTTGGAGCTCTGGTGTTCTATATTGTCTACAGAACCTACCAGGAGTGATCCTGGAGCATAGAGCCAGGGTTAGACCCTGACTACCATATGTGTGGTCCCAAGAAACAACAAAAGCAAAAACAACAGTCCCTAAGTTATTAAAACAAAATTTCAAGGGGCGGAGCGATAGCCCAGTGAATAGGGCGTTTGCCTTGCGTGGCCGGCCTGTGCCGGCCCAGTTTTGATCCCCAGCAACCCATATGGTCCCCTGAGCACCGCCAGGAGTAACCCCTGAGTGTAGCCGGGTGTGACCCAAAAAAGCAAAAAAAAAAAAAAAAAAAATTCAATAAACTTGCTGTACATTTTTGAACACCCAGCCTTATGTTTTGCCTATCTATAAGCACTCTATCTGGAAATAACATTTGTTTATAAAAACATATGCATATATTTGAGAAAATAGGGAAATAGCATGAGAGAAAGAACAATTAGAAAAATGGGGAGAATTACAGTATGCATGAGAAGTCATGGAAAAATGTGTGGTTTATTATGACCTGGGTTCTGCTTATAGTTTTATCTTCATAAATGTAGGTCAAGGTTCAGATTCAATCAGTGAACACAGCCAAAGTATATCCAAGTCATCTTGTGTTAAAATTACTTTTATTCAGGATGAAAAATATAGCATGGAGTCAGATTAGATGATAGTCCACGATTAGTTCTTTACCACATATTTCAAGAGCACTACATATTTATTTCTCCCTTGTTGTTACTGCAATATATTTCTTTTTATTTGTTATTACTCAGAAGGTTACAATGTAGTGTTTACTGTAGCTTTTCTTTAATAGCAGATAAAGGACATGTCACACACAAATACAGGCAGGAAAAATACAGAACTTTTCAAAGGAAGAACAAGGAAGACACCAAATCTACAACTTGTAGTTCAGAATTCAGGGGAATTTCTTTTCTTTTAAGTAGGTTTTTTTTTTCCTCCGGAATGATGTGGTCTGATAAAAGCTCTAGATTTTGCAAACTGCACGGCATAAAGCTATTTCCAACACGATGGATGAAGATGGATCTGAGGTAGAAAGGTGGTCATGGCTTTCCTCTTATATAAAACAATTTTCTTCTTCTCAAAATATCTATGCTGCAAATAGATACCCTCCCCACCAACCCCCCCAATCTAGTCTATAAGAATAGCGATTCTGAACTTCAAGCCTCCATCCGGACAGAAGCCAGCTCAAGAGAACCCAAAGTTAAAATGCCCTGATCTTTTAGAAGCACTTAAGCTCAATAACTCAAAACATATTATTTCACTTTTTGGAGACTTGCATTTTTGGTAATTACAAAGCATGTTTGGATGAAGTCATTTTATGTTAAATCAGAAGCTAAACCAAGTACTTAATCAACTGCACTCAAATATACAGGAAGGGGTATTACCATCTAAACATTCATTTCATTCTTCTGTGAAAGAAGTGATGGAGACTTCTGATACGCATCCTTCCAAAACGTACTGAATGAATAAAGGGAAATGAATCATGTATTCATTCACCCAAAAGGCAAAATGAGACATGTATTAAATTTGTGTCTGATTTCAGAAAAAAAAATTGGGAGTTTTAATGATTATAAGAGTTTCAATACACATAAACAATAAGTTTCTTCAAAGGGAACCAAAGATTATGATATGTACTGTTATCACAATTAGATAAGAGAGTGTTGTTTATTTAACGATAAAATTAAGAGCTGAAATGAGGAGAGATTGTGTCAAATTGTTGTGGGTGCTTTTTTTCTTTGAATGTGTCAAAATGTCATTACTTTTAAATGGGCACCTTTGGCAAAATGTTCATTAATTTATTATTATCATTCTGCTTTTAAATGTCCTCAATCATAGAGATGGGACATGAAATAAATAAAAGAAATCAAGACGTACTTACATAAAGCAGAGAAATAAAATGCAGGAAAATAAATCCCAATAGAAATGCCAAGTTAGGCCCACAGGAGTTTTTATCATGGTTATCCAAGTGGTTGCTAAAAAAATAAGTGAACCATGTCAAATAAAATTAAATAGTATAAACAGCTGACGTCTAATCCATTTACATATAATATTTAATCAAAATATATGAATTTCATAATTTGGCCAAATCAAGGAAACAAACATAGAAATCTATTTGGTCATGTTTCTGATGAATTATAAATAACCAAAACATCATGGTGAAAGATTCAAAGAAATAAAGTCAATGTACAAGGTTAATATAAGGAATGTAAAAATGTAAAACTGTCTTCTAATTCTTATGCAAGTTTTTGTCATGGTTATTAAAAAGTTGGTATTATATTAGAAAGCCCCCACCCACTTTCCCAAGGCTGTATACAGTATACAAATCAGTGACAAATGTGTTACCATTTCCAAATACCACTCTGTCCATTAATTTACAGTTGCATAGAAAGGGAAGAAGAAAACAATAATATATGATTACTATATAAACAAAATATCCTTTTTTTCTTTGGATAGTTCAGTGTTTCACTCCTTCAGCCTAACACCCAGTCAATGGTCAACAGTGTGTTTCAAGGAGCCACAAAGCTTCTGATTAAATAGAACTTAGAATTGGCATTTGTTGAAAAGGGCAATACTGTTAGTCAGGAAATGTTGGTTGGCTGGATGAACACTTCACATTGCCTGTGGAAAGGAAAAATACTGGTCAGAGACATTTACATAAAGCATTACAGGTAGCAGAGACCTGTCATCTCCTTAAAGAAACACAGGACTTCTCCCAGAAATTGCCAACTCCTGTTTTGCTGTGCTCATTAATGTCAGTAATGAAAGTTTTAGTGTTGAATCATGTTGAAATAAGACAAAGTGGCTTTGTGAATTGTCTCTGGTATTCTGTTGTCTGAAATCAACATGAAATTGGGATGTACTCACTCATTTTAAGTGTAAGCATTCTTTCAGATAAAATAACTTTTAAGCACTACATAAAGAAAAAGACTTAATTGTTATTATAAAAAAAGAGTAAATTTCTTAAGTGTAAGGATACTAAAATTTTAAGTCTTGGGGCCGGAGCAATAGCACAGTGGGTAGGGCATTTGCCTTGTATGCGACCAACCTGGGTTTGTTCCCTGGCATCCCATATGGTCCCCTGAGCACTGCCAGGAGTAATTCCTGAGCAAAGAGCTAGAAGTAACCTCTAAGCGTCATTGAATATGATGCAAAATAAATAAAGAACGAAATAAACTTATTTTTAAGTAATGCTATTTATTTTTTAGAGATAGATAGATGATAGAAAGATAAATGATAGATAGGTAGGTAGGTAGGTAGCTAGAGAGAGAGAAAGAGATAGATGGATGGATGGATGGATGGATGGATGGATGGATGGATGGATGGATGGATGGATGGATGGATGGATGGATGGATGGATGGATGGATGGATGGATGGATGGATGGATGGATGGATGGATAGATGGATAGATAGATAGATAGATAGATAGATAGATAGATAGATAGATAGATAGATAGATAGATAGATAGATAGATAGATAGATAGATAGATAGATAGATAGATAGATAGATAGATAGATAGATAGATAGATAGAATTTACAGCACCACTGTTAAGGCAAAACTGTTCATGAGTCTCCAGATGATGAAGACAGAAGATGAAATGCTGGAGAGAAAATAGGAATCTGAAAAGGAGAAAGGAAAGGAAAAGAGGAGATAAAGAAAGGATGAGGCAAGAGAGGGAGAGGAGAGAGAAAAAAAAAGAAGGGAAAAGAAGAAGGAGGCCCCCAGAAGTCAATAGGAACCCTTTTCACCAGCAACTGAAGTCTTCTTGATTATTTTCAGGCTGCAGGGTGTTTGGGTAACACTGGCGATGCACAGAAGCTACTCCCAACTCCCCTTCTGGGGCTTTCTGAGATCAAATTTGGTGTGGGCCACATGCAATGCGAGAACCTTAATCTCTGAGCTAATCCTCCAGCCCTTTCTTTAAAAAACAAAGTAGGAGGAGTAGGTCGCTGTAATCCTTTTCCACTTTAAATTCTGGAACAGCATTTTATAAGATATTTGAGCCTTTGAAAGATTCTGTCATCTTTGATCACTTTCTTAAGTGATTTAAAGTTATCGCAGTAGAGAACTCCCTGGTCTTTTGTTAAGTTGATTCCTAGCTATTTGATGTTTTTGGATACTATTTTAAATGGGATAGACTCTGATCACATTCTCTTCTGATTCATTCTTTGTATGTAAGAAAGCTATCGATTTTCATGTACTGACTTTGTAGTTGGCCACTATGCTGTACTGGTTGACTGTTTCTAGGGTCCTTGTTTGTGGACTATTTAGGGTCGTATATGCATCTCACAACATCATCTGTAAATAGTGGTAGTTTGGGTTTTTATCTGTCATTCAGGATCCCTTAAATTGTAGCCAGAACTACACTATGCTAAATAAACCTGGAGACAAGGTGATAGACAGGTGGAAAGGGCTAAGTGTGGGAATGGATTATGGGAACTCTGGTGGAGGGATTGGTGTTGAAATGTGCCTAAAACTCCACTATCAATAACTTTGTAAATCACTATTCTTTGATAAAGAGCATTTTTTAAAAAAGTGGTTTCTAGAAAGCAAAAAATAGTTCCCAATTTCCTTTCTACCTCCCAACCCCCACCCTCGGCCTGCCTTTCCACACTCATTTTAAAGTTTGGGTGCTGCTGTTTGGATCTCTTGCTTTCAGTTTTGTTGGTTCTGTGGTTCAGATACTTCAGCTTGTGCGAGAGAAATTGAGGCCATTGGTAAAAGGAAGTTGACATTGATGATGGAATTGGTGTTGGAACTTTGGTATGTACCTGAAAATAACTTTGTAAATAACATGCTTTAATCAGCAAAACTTAAGAAGAAAAAACTTCTCAGTCAGGGATGGATGTAGCTCAGTGAAAGAGTGCATTATTATATAGGTTTGAGGTCCTGGTTCAACTCCCAGCACCAGACACAAACATAAAACCTCTCTCTCTCTCTCTCTCTCTCTCTCTCTCTCTCTCTCTCCAACAGCCCCCCCATATACACATACACACAGAGGTAAAAAATAAGTTTCTCGCTCCCCTTCTTGATCCCTATCACAGCCTCACCCCTTCCTGGGAACACATGGCTTCACATTATAAGGTAGTTTAATGAGCTACTACATAGTGCTCCAGACTCCCGGTTACTTCCACGGCCAGGTTCTCTTTACAGAGTTCTGCTCCTCCCTTATTCTCTCCACATGTTCCGACTCTCTAGTTCTTGAAGTTTTTTCCTTGTGCCTCAAAAAATCACAGAATCCTTCATCTTCAAAGTCAAGTCCTCAAACACTTTTCGGAATGCATCCACCACCAGCTTATTCTATTTATTTATTTCTGTGTTTTGGGCCACACTTGGTGATGTTCAGGAGACAAAATGGGAAAGCTGGGAGCCAAGGTCAGCTGCATGCAAGGTAAATGCCCAACTGGCTGTAATCAGGGCTGTAATATCACTCTGACTGGAACATGCGCTTCTAATCCTATCTGGATCTTCCCTAAAGACACAACTTGCCCCCCAAACACAATTAAGCCTCTTGCATCAGTCTCTTATTCTCTCATTCTCCTCACAGAGGGGTTTAAGTCATTCCAGTTCTTCACCACCTCCCTTCCTAAAATACTCAATTTTGAATTTTCTTCCATAAAAAATATGCTGCCTACTCTGCCATATCCATTTAGTGACCCCCTGGGGTATGTCCTTTCCTTGTTCATGAAGAAATGGCTATTGAACCTTAAACCTTAAGTCCTGGTGATTTTAGCAGCATATCAACTATTCTTCTATATATGGGCCTCTCAACTGTTTCCAGCTGTCATTTTTTTTTCTTTCTGGGTCACACCTGGCAATGCTCAGGGGTTACTCCTGGTGATGCTCAGGAGACCATATGGGATGCTGGGGATCAAACCCGGTCGGCTGCATGCAAGGCAAATGCATTACTCACTGTGCTATTGCTCTGGCCCCTCAGCTGTCTTCTAAAAATTTTAAGGTAGGCAGCTGGATAGGGAGGGAGTTCCTCAGTAATAAATTTCTGGTGTCATAAAAGACCAAACAAATAAGAAATATTTGGCAAGACAGCAAACATTTTTTAGACATTATTTAGTGGCCAGCCATGATGCTCTGATAAGACCAAGAAACAGCATTTAGCCTAGGCTAAAAGACCTCCTTCAATACTCTCTAGCAGTAATTTTAAGCCCAAGCAGAGGCAGCTTGAAGACATCAAAAACCAAAAGCGAAATAATTAGAAAATCCAACAAAATCAGCTTCCCAAAGCGACTGGTGATACTCCATTCTGGGGTCACTTGCATCTCCACCTGACTGGGCCAGGCCTTTCTCATACTATACACGATTTTCTCTCCTCTATTTCTTAAAAACAAAAATACTCATTCTATGCTGACATAAAGACAAGAGCCTAAGCCCAGGTGGGAATGACTTCTTTCACAAGTTCCCACCTCCCAAGTGATGTACCGAACCCACAAAATTCCATCTTCCACCCTTCTGAGCTACTTACTGGTAGTTCCAAATGTAGATCATTGCTAGTACCCGCAACTCTCCAACAGTGCGCCTTCTTCTTCTGACAACCACTCTACCTTTCAGGCTTACCTGCCCTAGGCTCAGTCCTCAACCATTCAGATACTCAAGATAAGCTTTTCAGGCAGACTGGCCTCCTGTCCACTTCACCTCACAAGCAACTTAGCTAGCCGCCTTTGAACCTATTTGGTAGTGCCGATTCTCCCAACCATTCCTTCTTCTAATATTCAAGCAGCAATGGCATATTCCCAGTCTTTATTCCCTCAGCTTCCCCTGCCTGAATTTCTTCACTCCCTCCTGAAGCCCCAGCTTCCAGTTCCCAAGACCACAGAAGGAATCCTAAGAGGATCCGTGTGTCTTGGTTCTCTCACGCATCAGCACTCCCATCACACTGTGTCTAATCACCTGCTTCACATCCCTTTGTCTTCCGTCCCGTTTGTCAAGACAACTGAGCTTCTTGTTAAAATTCCAGTCCCTCTTGGCAGTAAGACATGAATGCAATCAGAAGAGCCACCATTTCAAAAAAAATATTAATAAACGAGTTCATGAAAAGTGCCTGAAAGAAAATGTTCTCTAAAGGCTGACTGTAGCCTTGGGGTACTAGATTACTAGGAAGAGGACCTGGATGAGGACCTGGCAAACAGGAAAATGAAAAGACCCTGAGGCTGCCAACAATTCTCAGCAGAATTTTTTAAATGAAAAATCAAAATGTCCTGTCCCTCAAGAAACAAACCTATCTTTGTACTTTAAGTCAATGGTCAGTGGTGATAGCAATCTCTTGGTTGGGGAAATGGCAGCGGGAGTCCTCCCAGTGAGTGCTGGACAGGCCCCGGAGCCACTCTCTAATTCTTGATCAACAGGGTCAGCAGTTCACCACCCGGTAGTGTGAACTGGGCCACCGCTTCAGTGTTCAAGAGCCTTCTAGGGCATTTCCCAGCAATGCTGAGGGCCTGCAGTGAGCTTGGGAGATTATGTGATGCCAGGGTTAAGGTTAGTAGCATGTAAGGCATTTGCTTCACACCTCTTCTATCTCTTCACTCTCTCTCTTTTTTTTTTTTGGGTCACACCCAGCGGTGCTCAGGTGTTACTCCTGGCTCTTCACGGAGGAATTGCTCCCAGCAGTGCTTGGGGACCATATGGGATGCCAGGGATGGAACCCGGTCAGCTACATGCAAGGCTAACACCCTCCCAGCTGTGCTATTGCTCCTGCCCTTCTTCGATCTTTCCTAATAGCAACCCTAGATAGATATCTAAAAGAACAGTGGTAAGCTGAATTTATCCAGGGTAACATTAGTAGGATACCATTATAAAGCTGTGTTTTGGCATTTGTAAGTATTAGTTTGGGAGGGAGCTCTCTCCCCAGACTGACAAACCACAGTACCTTATCAATTAACATTTAAATGTTAAGCAAGTTAATTTATTCACATGGGGAATAAAGTAGCACTGAAATCTAAAATCAATGGGAGTAAATTGTTTACTCCAATGGTGATAAACAACAGTCAAGTCAATCAATCCATTAACTCTTACCTGTGGCCTGCTGGGGAGATTTGCTGTAAGAAACAGAAAAAGAGAAATGAACTGTTAGGTCCACGTTTTCTTGTTCCCCTTCCAGCCATGCAAAAAGCATGTAACTCCTAGGTGCCATAGGACACTAATAAGAAAAATGAGAAAAGTTTTACATTGATTTTTCTAGGGTTATGTTTTCATAAGGTTTAGTTTCCTAGTAAATTTCTCCTATCTCAGAAGATTAAGACACAAATATTACACCAAAATAGGCAAAACATGTGCTGGATGTCCCAAATATGTACATGTATCAGACTTAAACTTGTCTATTGGAACCATGCCATGTATTTGTTTCATGTGTTGGAATAGAGTCAATTCTCTATACTCTATTGAGTAGAACACAGTCTGATAGGGCATTCAGAAAATAAAGCGATAGTCTAATTTGTTTGTTTGGTTTTGACGCCACTTCTGGTGATGCTCAGGGGTAACTTCTGGTTCTGCACTCAGGAGTGCTCAGGGGAACACACAAAATACCAAGGATAACATGAGATCTGAGTTGGCCAAATGCAAGACAAATGCCCTACCCGATATATCTCCAGCCCCATGAGTCTAATTTCAGTCTGTCCTGGCCCACACAGACCCCAAAAGTGAAGATGATAGCAATAAACTTACATTAATAAATGGGTCTTATACTTTGCTATCTTGTAGGCATTTGAACTAAGCACTGTGCTTGTAGTGAGCTGGTTATAAATTTGAGTGAAATTCTAATTCTGTTGTCTAAGTCACCTTTCTACCACGGTAGCTCCAATCATTCCTGGTTATAAAGGACAGGATGCTGATTAGGTGGATCTTCTGAGGACAAAAACTAGACAATCTCTAAAGTCACCTCTATTTTGTCATCTCTCCTTTTCACCGCCATGCCTCAAAAATTTCATCTTATCTCAACCCCAGAGCAATAAAAAAGAGTCTGTGAAAGCCAGCAGTGCTAACATTGTCATGAATCATCTACATCTAAAACTCAGCTCATCTCTCATTTCTCTGTGCTCAGAAAAAAAAAAAAAGTGAAAACCAGAACTTTCCTATACTAAGGAAAATTGTGACCTCTACTAGAATTGGGTGGAATGTCAGGCCTAAACCAGCTTAGTGCTACCAGATGAATAAGTTACAGTAGGAAAATGAATGAGCATCCTCAAGAACTGAGCAGTGCTCAAGGGTCAACAGAGATAAATAATAAATAAGTGGCACAGTCAGTTGTATATTGAAGCAACGATGAATAGTCCTGCCAAGGTGACCAGAACAGGTCTTCCTAAATGTCATTTTGTCATGTAGATTATTTGTAGGCTGAGTCAAAGTTCTAACCAAAAAATGTTTACCACTCTATTTACTAAAAGAAGAAAGAATAAAATAATTAGGCTTTCATTTATTAAAATAAAGGTCTGATCAGAAATGTGCACTATCTGTCAGAGCAAACATCCAATTAGCATGCATCTACTCTAGGTCACATGAGCCACCCTCTTCCTGTCATGTGAGCCTCCTGCCCTTCCTCCTTGATGTCCCAGGCACCTAGATCATTCTGAGGTAAGTAGTCAAGTCCAGAAACTCCTTCACAGCCAAGAAATGTTTGGAGAGACAAGACAGGATCATGTAAAAGAGTTTTCTGGCCACCATTTCAAAGCCAAGGCCAGACACCCCTGGAGACAATTCAAAGATTCTTATAAGACTTAGAAAAATCGAGAGAGCATGAGAGTTCAAACGCTTTACCTTAACAGTGCCGGAGCTTCGACTCTTATCTGCACAGACAGCACCAAGATAAGGCCAATAGGGGGAAAACATCTTCCTACAGATAACCCAGGGCAACTGCAGACCTTTTATTTTTGGATTAATAATTTCTGTCACTATAGGGAAACTCTCCCTTCTCTGGAGCAGTCCCTGTCTCATCTTCTCATAGTAAATCTCTTCAGCTTCACTGTCTTGTCTCTGAAATCTTTAAAGTGATGAAAAACAGGAATGGAACTCTGCTGTGGAGTTTGGGGCCGTGGCTTCCTGTTCCTGCAGTCTAACTTTACCTCACCCTGAGAACCGAGGTTCACTGATAATCCCAGGGGCAGGTCTCAGCTCCCACTTGTATCACTTGTCTTGCAGTTGTTCATCGATTCGCTCGAGCAGGAGCCAGTAATGTCTCTATTGGTTGGAAATGAGGTCCATTATTGTTACTGTTTTTGGCATATTGAATACATCATGGGTAGCTGGCCAGGCTCTGCCGTGGCTCTGGGTTCATCCCAGGGGCCCAGTGGGTCCTGCATTTTTCTATGTCAGACCATCAACCATCCATCTCCCACACTGCTGAAAAAGTGGGTCTCAGGTATGGCTTCGTGGTTTTCCTTAGTCAGTCTGGAAGGACCACTGTGTCCAGGCTTCAAAGGAACTCAGACAGAAGTTTCCAGTTCTGCCTCCCCTGGGCACACACCCCAACAATAATGCTGCATAAACCTTTACTTGTGGCTAATTTATTTTAGAAACTATCTCCTTGCAGATTCTTTGCACATCACTTGATCACTTGACATCCCGCTATTCATCAATTTGCTCGAGCGGGCACCAGTAACATCTACATTTGACCCATCACGTGCCAGTGTACACACACTTTGCACATATTCAATGAAATTTGTTCTTTTTGCCTACTTGTCTGTCACATGTTAATCTGGTTGCTCCATCAGCCTAGAAGAACCCAGAGGAATTATATTTTTGTCTTCTCCTATGGTGAAAAGTAGGTAAACAGAATAACAAAATTAAATCCATTTTGTACCGAATCAACATTTTGAATCCTAGAGACATTTTATCAAATAAAATGCCGATGGATACTCCTTTTGAACAAATGACACAACTTTTTTTTTTTTTGAGAAATCAGTCAATGACTGTGTTTGGTAGGTTTTTAATTTTGTTGTTATTGTTGTCTTTTTTGAGGGTCATATCTATCAATGCTGGTGACGGAGAGTGACAGGCTCACCAGGGTCTCACACATAAAAGACATCTACTCTACCACTTGATTTATATCCCGAGTTCTGGGTTTTGAGCTTTTGATGACTATCGCTCCAGTTTAATAAATATAGGCAGTTTACAGTGAAAATATGTCTTGCTAGTAGATAAGAAGTCAGCATTTGCTGTTTAAAATCAGCAAAAATACTCAGCTCACTAAAAAATATGCTCCATATTTGGAAGACATAAAGGGACAAGAGAGTTATAAGAGTCAGTAGAAATTTTAGTATGTGTGTTGCTTAATAGCTATACAATTAAACTGACTTCATTAAAGCCTTGCCAGAAAGATATGGAAATGCCTGCTTCTCTGCTCTGAAACTCAAAGTAAATAATTAAAAGAAGACTTAAAAGACTGTAACTCAAGGATGCTATTGGGACTAGCTGGGCTATTAATTCAAGACAGAGGAATTCTGAAGTGTTATGTGCAACAATATGCGTGACACCTTGGGAAAAGAAAAGTGTCATGTTTAAGTAGACAAGTCATGCAATTAGAACTTATGAATACAGTTTCATTTTTGACTTAAGATTGCAAAGAGTGGAAATTCATGTGTGACCATGCTAATTTTTAATTCGCAAAGGATCAAAAGTCAAGATTAACATGCAGATCTATTCTTTGTATTCTGGTGACAAGCAACTTTCAAGTTCTCATTAGTTACAGAGGCTCAGGGGATTTTCTCAGCACTGGGAGATTGCCAATAGGATTTACAAAGAAAAATTCTCCAAAGGTGTCCAGAAAGCTTTGTGAATGTGGAAACTTATTAAAATAGTTGCAGCTGAGATATTAAATGGAACAATAGACCAACTGAATCCTAGAGAATCTTTTAAACACTATCGGGAAATTTCAATAATCAAACTTCCCCAGTAAGAAAATGTAATCATTCACTCATTCGCTCCTTGTATTTTTGAAAAAAAGTACTTGAAGTACCAAGTACCAGGTGTTCTATTCTGTATTATTATTATTTTTTTTTTTTGCTTTTTGGGTCACACCGGCGATACTCAGGGGTTACTCCTGGCTCTGCACTCCGGAGTTACTCCTGGCAGTGCTCTGGGGACCATATGGGATGCCGGGGATCGAACCTGGGCGGCATGGGCCGGCTGTGTGCAAGGCAAACGTCCTACCCACTGGGCTATTGAAAATATGAGTCAGTATTATAATATGTCAACTAAGATACATAAATTAAACCTTTCTTTTTATGGACTGCCATCTCCACCTTGGACATTTTGATATTATTAGTGCAAAAGACAGAACATAAATATCAAGAGAATACCAAACCCAAGTAAATATGAAGCACGAAATAATGAGATGTAAATTCTGAAGAACTGGAAAATACACATTGATCACTTCTCACATGGAATGTACTTAAGTTCTTCAAATTGAAAGAGGACTATTAATACTCATGCACTTAAAACTATATATCCAAGAAATATATATATGTGTATATATATATATATATATATATGCACAAAGAACACTATAATAATACATGTAGGGCCAATACTGTGTTATAGATCTTGGGACTCCATAACTAACCTCACACACTGGAATGAACAAGTAGAGGCAGTAACAAGTTTTATGCTGTGACATGGGTCCCAAATAAGATTACTATCTCTTAAAGAATCAATGCTACTTATACACAGCTAATTAAACTGTGATTGGTAGGAATACTGTATTTGCCCTTACAGAGGTTATGGACAAGATGAATACTTTCTTAAGATTTATTTTGCCCAATCATCATTATTATTTAAGAAAAATATAATTTCTTCTAAAATATCATATAGATATTTGCATTTGGAAATATCTTTTATTGCATTTGGAAGCAAAAATATACTGTGAATAATTAAGTAACAGCTTTCGCATTCAAATTTTAAGATAATGAAATCTCACTTAATTTTTAATATGAAAATTATATATATTCTATCACCAGAAAACACATATTTAAACATGTTTTACATTTTAGCTCTCACTGTCAGCCAATTTTCAAATTGAAAATATTAATTAGGATAACACTAATAATTACTAAATATCCATTTACTATTAACTATTACTAATAATTACTAAATAGCCATTTACTAATCTACAAGCTGTTTACACGAGTCATCCTGAACAGGATTGGCAGAACACTAGATGAAGGACAACCATGCGAGCAAGCTGGCTTCCGGAAAGGATTCAGCACAATCGACCATATCCACACAGTAACCAAGCTCATTAAGGTTTGTAGCGAGTACAAGGTGCCGCTCTGTCTCGGCGTTCATTGATTTAAAAGAAAGCCTTTGATTCTGTGGAGACTGAAGCAGTCATTGAAGCCCTAGCCAAACACGGTGTTCAAACCCAATACATCAAGATCCTTCGTGAGCTGTATTACGGATTCACCACCAGGATCTCACCATTCTACAAAGAAGTGATCATTGATGTCAAAAGAGGGGTTCGACAAGGTGATACCATTTCACCAAAATTCTTCAGCACCACCCTCGAGAACATCATGCGACAATTAGAATGGGAAGGAATGGGAGTTAACACAGATGGTGGGCAACTACACCACCTCCGCTTTGCTGATGACATCGTTCTAATAACACCAAACATTAGCCAAGTGGCACAAATGCTGGCTGACTCCGACCGAGAATGTGGAAAGATAGGTCTACAGCTGAATCTAAAGAAAACTATGTTCATGAAAAATGAACCAGTTCCAGAGGCCCCATTCACTCTCAATGGAACAAACATCTCTGAATGCAGCAGTTATGTGTATCTAGGTTGAGAAGTCAACATGATGAATGACCTAAAACCTGATCTGCGCAGGGAGGAAGAGAGAGCGGCATGGAATGCCTTCAAAGGCATCGAAGAAATAGCTAAAAGGACAAAAGAACCTCCGGCTCCAGGAACATCTCTTTGACTCCACTGTTCTCCCTATATTAACATACTCCTCAGAGACCTGGGCCCTACGAAAGCAGGATGAGAATGCTATTCGGGTCTCCCAGAGGGGAATCGAAAGAGCTATGCTTGGAATATCACGCCTCACTCAAGTGAGAGAAGGAATCGGAGTTCTGACCTCCGTTGCTATTCCAGAATCAGGGACGCTGTCTCGTTTGCCAAGGCATTAAAAATCAGATGGGCTGGACATGTAATGCGATTTGGAGACAACCGCTGGACTAGAGCCATTACCGACTGGATCCCACGGGATGTCAAAAGATCACGTGGCCGCCCACCTACAAGATGGTCAGACTTCCTTGTCAAGACCCTGAAGGAACGGTTTGAGGCTCTTCATATTCCTGAATCAACCAGATGCCATTGGGCTACATTGACATATGATAGGGTCCAATGGAAATGATACTGGCGCCGCTCGAGAAAATCGATGAATAACGGGATTCAAGTGATCAAGTGATGTGTATCTTTGATATTAATATATGAATATATGTCTTGGAGATATATATGCATCTCTCTCTATATATATATCTTGGATATTAATACTTTATTAGACAAATGGTCAGTAAATATTATCTCCCAGTCTCTAAGATGTATTTCTATGAAATGTCTGCTCACAAGCCCTAGGGCGCCTTCCCTCGGCTCACGGGCCACAGGATGCCCATCGTTAGGGTCTGCCAACAACTACTCTTTTTAGTTCTTTTTCTTTCAAAAACATTTGTATTTAGTTGCACTTTATACTCCAGTATGCATGACTGACCCAGTGAGCTATACCCAGCAGAGCCATGTGCTAACACACACACACACACACACACACACACACACACGGCAGAAACACAATACACTTAGTGAGCCAAGAGCAGCAGAAATACACACATACACAAACACAGCCACACAGCCACACATGGCAGAAATGCATATAGCCACAACTGACAGACACACACACAGCCAAATGCAGCAGAAACACACACATAGAGTCACACGTGACAAAATCACACACATACACAGTCACTCATGACAGTCATCACAACCTGCAGAGCAACAAATAGGCACCAAACACCACACCAGGGATGTAGAGCTGTCACCCACCCCACAGGGAGGCCCCCTCATGGGCAGTGACTGTGTCTGCCTCAGGCACACGAAATGCTGGTCCTCAGGTGGCCCCCAAAGCAGGGTAGGCTTGCGGAAGTTCATACAGCCCCAAGCACGGAAAGAACCTTGGAGGACCAGGTTTCCCTTAGGGTTGGCCTGTCTTGTCCACCACAAATGCCTCTTCCTGGCAAGGACCTCTGTGTGAGACCTTCTGGGGAGGGACAGCTGAAGAGCCTCAGGCAGGAGCCTAAAATGCACACAGGCTCCCAGGAGTTCTGCCCACGCTATTCCAGAATCAGGGACACTGTCTCCTTTGCCAAGGCATCGAAAATCAGATGGGCTGGACATGTAATGCGATTTGGAGATGAGCGCTGGACTAGAGCCATTACCGACTGGATCCCATGGGATGTCAAAAGATCACGTGGCCGCCCACCTACAAGATGCTTGAGCAAATCGATGAATAACGGATTCAAGTGATAGCCATTTACTTATAGTTTGTTCTTAACAGTATGAGAGCATATGGGTTTCAACTGACTCTCTTGAGCATCTGTTAGGTGTTATAGAGTAAAACAGAAGTTCAGGGCTGGAAAGACTGGAAAGATGGTATAGCAGGCAGGGGGCTTGCCTGGCATGCAGTCAGCCAGGGTTTGAGTCTGGCGCCTTAGACCACTCGGCCATCCTGACACCTAAGCAGGGCTTAATCCCTTACATCTCACAGATTTCCTGAGGCAGCCAGAAGTGGTCCCTGAGTACAAAGTCAGAAGTAAGCCCTGAGCACTGCTGGGTATTGCCCCATAACAAATATATCAAAGGTTAGTGTTTGTGTGTATATGTACATGTATGCACATATGCAAACTTAAGGGGCATGTGTCAACAGTTATACAATTCACCTGATTCATTCACTTTGAGGAACTAACCTGAAAAATAACACTTTCACATATAGATATGTAATGTGAACCTGACTGCCCGAGAACAGAGGACTGGATAAAGAAAACTGTGGTACATCTATACAATGGAATACTATGCAACTGCTAGGAAAAATGAAGTCATGAAATTTGCCTATAAATGAATGAACCTGGAGAGTATTGTGCTGAGTAAAATTTGTCAGATGGAAAAGGGCAAATATAGAATGACTGCATCATCTGTGGAATATAAAAAAAAATAGTATGGCTAATGTCCAAGGCCAGGCAAAACAGGGACATGAGGACTTGTCGATGGTTGAAATCTAACACAAGTGTGTGGTGGACAGAAAGATGGTACGATAGAGAAGGGACCAATCTCTTCGTGTTTGTATTCCAAACCACAATGCTTAGGGGAGAGAGAGAGAGAGAGAGAGAGAGAGAGAGAGAGAGAGAGAGGGAAGGAGCCTGCTACAGAGGCAGGTTGCAGAAGGTTGAGGGGAAGGAAAACTGGAGACATTGGCATTGGGAAATGTGCACTGGAGGAGAAAGGGCTGTATGACTGAAACCCAACCTTGAACAGCTTTGTAATGGTCTATCTCATGGTGATAGATACAAAAAAATGTCATGTGTTTGTAGAAAACCATAAATTAATATTTAGGTAAGTAATCAAATTTTGAATTGCTATATTTGAATTCCTGATAATGATGACATTTTATAAACTACAGACTGTAGCATAGTGAACAACAGTTTTTTATTTCTTTAACAACAGTTTTTTAATGAATACAGTTTATCTTACTAATCTATACTCCTATGTCCTTACTTCATATAGAATGTTATTTTTTAAAAAGGAAGAAGTAAAAGACTTAGGTAAGAGGGTTTTTAAAATATTATAAATATGTGGAATATTTATTCTACAGTTACATATGACACATATTTCATATATAGTACATATAAAATTGATATGTCTTGGGTGATGCCCTATTTAGCTTCCAGCTACATTTAGCTTGCAGTTCCTCCCAGCTCTGGGTGCTTGTAAACAGTCAGAAGGCCACCTGAAGTGCTGCATTTCTATAGAGCTATTTACCTGTTTTCATCTCTAGATAGCCCAGCCCACAATGGGCCAGGCTAGGAAGTTTAGGCGGATTTCTATCTATAAAATAAGCTGCAAGAAGAAAGAAGCTCTCTTTTGCCATTTCGGCTTCCCTTGGCATTTTGCTTCTCAGTCCTCTCCATTCTCTGTTGGGCCTCAACACGTGGTGGCAGCCATCTTGGCCTACACCTGGCTCGGGCCTAGCTGGGAACCCAGAGTCTGGAGGTTTTCCCTGCTCTTGGATTGTATATTGCAACCTATGATAGTAAAGCCCTTTTAAAACTGCACTGGAGTCCTGAGTTTTCATCCACTCCCGGCCTCGAGGTAAAAGGGAACTCGCTTCCCGGTATTGTTGGGGACCCCAGTGTCTCCCCAACAGATATGATTTGTAATATAGTCTCTTATCTCATACTTTTGGTTGACACAAATCTCAATATTTGGTTACTGTCTATATCTGAAATTAATCCTAGCATAAATTCACCTAAGAATTAAGCTGATTTCATTATCTAAATATTATATTAAGAAATAATAGCTCTAAAAAAGATTAGTAAAAAATAGACTATTGCAAGCATTAAGTAGAATGTGTGAATATATAAGGGAACTTTCAGTTGAAAACAGAACAGAATTTTGATCAGTTTTGATCAAAACTTAGCAGATAATGTTAAGGTGCCAAGATGCTAAAAACAAAATTCAGGGAAAATCAATAAACAATAATCATGAGATCATTTCCTCTAAGATTTGGATTACTGTTATGTGTGTATGTGCGTGTGTGGGCACGTGTACATGTGTGTGCAAGCATGTATGTGTGTGTGCAATCATGTATGTGTGTGTGTGTTTTCTGGCTCCTGTCATGGAACATTCACAGAATCATAATCTGTTATGCTTTAAGTTCTTTGGCCTTTATTTTGTGGCTGCCTTAATTGATGAACAAGCAGCCAAAAGGAAAAAAGAGGAGGAAAAAGAAATCTGAAGGTCATCCCTCCCTCGCCTTTGTCTGTCCTCAGGAGAGAACAAACTTTAAAGAAAAGGAGCTGTTATCCCGTGAGGAAGGGCGAGCTCCTACCTTGCTCGCTGCCACTTCAAAGCAACTCTGAGAAGAAATACATGTCTCACTAGAGCCCGCCAGGAAGAGGTTAAGTTCTTTTTCCAAATAGACTAATCGGATCTGCCTTCATGCTATCACTCAAGGCCAGCTGAAAAAACAGAAGAGCAGGCTTGCATGTGTCCACGCCTGCTGATACGAAGTCTCCAGGTCAAGCTTCAATTTCTCTTTGTGGCCATGGAGAATGTTTGACTGATTTTCAAATCATTTTCAATCCTGTCTCTAATATTAGTCTTCATTAGCTTCTAAAAACTGCACAGGGGCACACAGAGCAAGGAGACGCGGAGGGGGGAGAGCAGTATGGGGTGGCTACTACTCACGGCAAGACGGAAAGGTGCTGTTGATCTGCTCCATCACCTCCGTGAGGTCAGTGCTGGTGACCTGCGGGGGGCGCCAGCAGGTCCTCGGAGGCTGTCGCTATGGATGAAAAGAACAACAGGTTCTAAAATTAATGAGCTTCTACCAAATTCTATCTTTGAGAGAAAAATATTAGCATCCAAATAAATACCAACATGAAAGGCACTCTCCTTGAAAAGGGCACGTTTAGGGGAAAATGCCAAAACCATTTTTTACAGAAATTCATTAGAAAACTTTCCCCAAATAAAATGCTCTAGAAGCTTCTGTGGGCAGAATTCATATGTCAGGTGGAAATATATGAGTGAAAAAAGAATGTAGCGGCATTATTTCAGCATATTAGTTGGGATTTTGTCGTTTCACATGACAAGTGTTATTTTTCCTTCCCATCTATCTTACTTATTTGAGATTTCAGCATCAACTTTCTACTTTCATGTTTTGGGTTCTCTAATCAATAGTCAGTTTGTTTTATTTAAATCAAAGGAAAAACAATCTTTAATATTTCATGTTTTGTTTTTAATAATGTAGAAAAGTTTAAAGCAAATTTGATTGAAGGGGAAGGATGCGTCCTTAATAGGATTTGAATTTGAATTTCATTGGGAGCAAAACAGAGGCTTCTGTTACTACGCATCCCTAGCTGCTCAGTGCCTCTCAAGTTCCAAAAGAGTTTCCCGATTGACAGTGAGAAAGATATTTTCTAATCACCAAACTTAAGTCACTCGGAAGACAGTGCTCAGGCCAGCAGTGGAGAGGGGGCAGCAGATAAGCGCAACCTGTGGCCCAGCGGAACTGTCTCATTTTCAGAGCCCCTCAACACAGCCTGCAGAAACAGGTCAAGTTTCTGGTGATGCTGGTGATGCTCTGTGGTCACTCCTGGCTCTGCACTCAAGAGTTACTCCTGTTGGTGTTCAGGGAACCTTATGGCATGCCGGGATCAAACCTGAGTCAGGCGCATGCGAGCAGAGCCTTGCAACAAGCCAGATAACCCCTCACTCCATGAGGGCCTCCATTTTCCACATCCGGACTTCCCCCTCATCAGAACTCCACCCAGCAGACCAGCCTATCACAGCCCAGCTCATCGAGATCCACCCTGCAGCAGTCCTTTTTAAATCTGGCTCAGGTATGCTGATCCAGAGACTCACAGACATGGGGCAGAGCTGCTACTGGCTCTCCCTGTGCCCAGCCGCTCACAAGGTACCCGGGAGGGATGGCGGGTTCTAGCCCTGGCCCACCACCCCAGCAGAGCCTTGCAACAAGCCAGACGACTCCCCCTCCCACGAGGGCCTCCATTTTCCACATCCGGACTTCCTCCTCATCAGAACTCTACCCAACAGACCAGCCTATCACAGCCTGGCTCACGCTGCCACTTGCGGTCGTGGCGGTTCATCAATAAATCCTGGATTTAGTGATTACTAAAAGAGTATGCTACCCGCATGGCGGAGCCTGGCAAGCTACCCGTCTTGTATTTTTTTTTGCTTTTTTTTGGGGGGGTCGCACCCGGCAATACTCAGGGGTTACTCCTGGCTCTGCACTCAGGAATTACTACTGGCGGTGCTCGGGGGACCATATGGGACACCCGGGATCGAACCCGGGTTGGCACAGGCCGGCCGCGTGCAAGGCAAACGCCCTACCGCTGGGCTATTGCTCCGGCCCCTACCCGTCTTGTATTTGATATGCCAAATACCAGTAACAATTTTAGACCTCATTCCCATGACCTGATGGAATGGTTTGAGGCTCTTTATATTCCTGGAGCAAGCAGGTGCCCTTGGGCCCTACTAGCATGGGACAGGACATATGGAGATGTTACTGGTGCCCACTCGAGCCAATTGATGATGAACAGGAAGACAGTGACAGTGATAGACAGTGGGAGCAAGATGTCATTCCTGAGATCTGGTTGACAGAGACCTCGTGAACAGAACAGGTTCCTTGGTGCCCAGTGAGGGCTGGGGGTCCTTATACCCCAGTGGAGGCTAAGAGTGGCATCTCCACTCAGGTAGATAAAATAGAATACGGTGTTGCCAGAACCAATCCAGGAGCACCATCCATATTTAGTATAATGTTCCTCAGCATTATATTCGTATACACACACACACATACACACAATTCAAGAGAGAAACTTTAGTAAAACAAATAAAATGGTCGATTCCTAGGGCAAAGAAAGTATAATTATGCCCATCTTTTAAAAAAATGCAATTCACTCTACTACATGTTTTAGAAACCAGTGCACTGTAGCTTATTATTTGAAAACATTTGCCTTTGGGTTTTATTAAAAGGGCTCTGTAACTCAGTCAAGACCAAAGAAAACACCAAACTCCTTGTGCCCTACGGCAAGTGTATATAAGATGCCATTTAAAGTAAAAAAGCAAAGGAATAAATGGAAAGCAACACAGACAGGGCAGGGGAGGGTCACCGACCTGTTGAGTGGAACTGTGGGCCTGAGTCTTGGTCAAGCGAATAACTCAGTGCAGATTGTTGGGGTGAAGCCCAGGGGAGACGCCGTTGATTCGAGAATCAGATTCAGGCTGCAATAAAGTCAGACATGAGAACAGAGCAAGGGTTCGAATGACTCTTAAGGAGAATACTTCTCTCTTCCCCAAACCCCTTCACAGAGAATTCAATCACAGTGTACATTGCTCACTATGTTCAAATACACATTAGCATAAGTTGAATGGGTTCCTCTTTCTTGCTTCTCTTGGTTCCCCAGTGGTCTTCCCCTTTCAGTCGGCCATCTTAAAGGACTCACTGGGTAATTTTTTATATCAACTGAACGAATTTCCTAGAAACTTGTTCCATTTGTCTTTAAAAAATTCTAGCATTTCTTCTCATATAATAAATTTTTACCATTTCAAAATCTGCTCATTGATGGATGTGTTGTTGGAATGATGCCCAAGAGAATTCAGTATTAACAGTACTATAAACCAGACATTTTTAATATTTTTATTAATAGGAAATCATTCAAATCAATATTGAAAGGTGATACTAAAGTGGTGAAGAGCCTGCTTTGAATTCAGATACTTGGATTTACAACACCAAGTTGATGCCCTCTCCACGCCCGCCCCAAACATTTCTCCTGTACTGGAGGTTGGGGAGACAACAAGTAGTCAATGTCATTGACCTGAAGATGCTGTTCCCTGAACTGAGTTACATTGGGTGGGGCGGGGTGTGGGAGGGTTCCTTGAGCCACACGTGGAGAGCAATGAGGTGGGCTCTCCAGTGACGGGTGTGGTACTGGTGGGATGCATGCATGAAACATGTGATTAACAGTACGTAAATCTTAGTCAAAATGTTTTTTAAAAAAAATGCATTGTCTGATTCTTGGGCAGCTGTGTAAACTTCTGTGCTCAGGAATCTCTCTTGGTGGTGCTCTGGAGACCAGCAGTGGTGACTGGATGAAATCAGAGTCAGTGGCATATGGGGCAAGCACCGTCTCTCTGTTTCCACCCTTTGGCCCTGGGCGTGAAATTATTTATGTTTACATGGTGGCGGTGGGGCGTAGGCCAAATAGTTTTGTGAGGGGCTGACTGATTACAGGGAATGCAGTTGGTGGATTTTAATGCCATTTCACATTAAATCTGTATTATTTAAAGTCTAGCAGTTTTGCCAGTTTTGGTTTTTTTTTTCTCTCAGAGTTAAATTTTCCATCTACTTCTGGTGCTAAATCATTAGGAAGAGATAAGAGCTCTACAGCTTGGGAGATACAGAGCCATTTCAGATAGCAGTTACCTCTGAATGTATTACAGTGCAATTCCGGAAGCGCAAGAGCCATTAGGTAGCTCTGTCTAATGAGAGAGGGAGAGAGGGGAGAGGGAAGCAGAGGAGCTGTTAGATCTCCTAAAAAGCATCCACAGGCTTCTGGTGTGACTTTTTCAGCACTGATTCTATCCACGCATCAGATTGTTAGCACTAACATGTCATCATCTAAAGATGACACTTCAAGGGAAAATTCATCCTTTTTGGTGGTACCTTCTAGAAACTTTCCATTCATAACACAATGTAACTTTTCCAGGGTAGGGAACTGAACACAGTAGTGGGCTTATAAAATGCCAGACCTTGGGTCACTCTGAGGAAACTACCACTTTTCTAATGATGCCCAATTTGGAGGCTCTGATGTTTCTCCAGCTTCTGAGACATTGGCAGACATGCAGAAATGTGTATAATCAAACTAAAAGGGGGAATGCATGGCCTGCTGTGTAGGTAACTGCAGACATTACACAGCTTTGCAAGATTATGGCTAGTTCAAAGACTCTGTGAAAAGATGACTTTCTTAAATCTGAGAAAATCACCAGGGAAGAAGTTGCTTTTGCCTTTGATTCAATAATTTGTTTCTGAAGAAGGAAAGAGACTTCTGTTCACTGTCACAGGTCAAAGATAAAAGACAAAAATGCCGTGGAAGGTAATGCTGAGAGTTCCTCCAGAAAGACAAGTTCCAGACCTCTTTGCTGGGATCCCATGCAATATACAATTGCAACTGCAAAGGTTTAGTCAATACTATTGCTGGGGTATGGCTCCTGTTTAATTGCTAAGTGGAACGAAGTATCTACTGTACTACAGTTTATGATGTTTTTATGTATGGAGTTAGATATCTTACTATTGTCTTATGGGCCCTAACAAGTTTTCACACATCTAAAAGGAAGAATCTGTCTGATGTTTCTTTTATATTCCAAGATACAGTGTGTTTAAAAATAGGTCATCACACATTAATGGTTATGAAAAGGATCTAGTAGGTCCTAATCAGTATGAAGGAAGAGAAAAAATGGAAGATGGTATAGGAGGGTGAGGATCATAACAAGGAAGAAAAGAAAAGAAAGAACTTAATGAAGGAAGGAGAAAGTAAAAGACTATTCCTCTATAACAAGTATTACTTTTTGTGTTACATATGTATGCAGTCTTAATGCAAATAGTGTTCTCATACTGTCGGGAAAGTTGTAAGGCACAGCCGTAAAACATTTCCTGATGTTAGGATGGAAGAGTAGCAAATTAACAGACAACTATTACCCATTTCTTGAAAACTGATTATCTGAAGAAAGGAAGTTGGCATGAAGATTTCAAGTCACTTCCTGCCCCTTAATCTCCAGTGATGCTTGTTTCTCCCCCCGCCCCATGTAATTTATGCAGATCTCTATTAACAGGATATTTCCCCTTGGCTCTTCAGAGCCGGAATGGGATTTTTTTGCATCAAAGAAGAGTGGAAACTTTCACCTTAAACTGACTAGACACAGTTTTGGTGCCAATGAGGGCTCAACACTCAGCTTTGAAAAGGTTAAATCGCTAAACCTGTTTAACTATGGAGGGCAGACACGGGAAGTAGATCTCTCTACTGACCCCAGGACCTATCACTGGAAGACGGGGCTGGAGGTGTGGACTAGGAAGGGGTAACACTGCTTCACACTTCACCTGCTCCAGCAGCTGTCGAAGTCGGTGGAGCTGAGACTCCAGCTGCTTATTGTGATCTTCTAAAATCTGCATCCGCGCTTCCAGCCGCCCCTTATGCTGCCTGAGGAGCTTCGCCTCAGCTATTAGTTCGAATCCTCGGATGTGTGATGTGGAGAGACGATGGAGTCTGGAGGCGAGCCGACAGGAAGCCCCTTTCTCAGGTGCTGCTCCTTAAGCTGCTCATACTCCAGCTGCAGATTTCTAAGAGCAAGAAGGAACAAGGGTCTTTCCTCCTTCCCAGACTGCAAGTAAAATTTGTAGCTCTTTCCTCTGATTATCTTTTAGGTAATGTCAGTACATGAACAGTAAAATAAGCAAGAATGAGTGAGATACTGGCTTTAAGCAAGTGTTTGAAGAGACCTCTTGAGCCCTCCTATCCCACGCATTAGGGTCCTCTACCACTTAGGCGCCGTAACTCCTCAGAAATAGACTGGAGGGGCCAAAGCGATAGTCCAGCGGGTAGGGTGTTGCATGTGGCCAACCTGGGTTCGATCCCCAGCATCCCATATGGTCCCCCACACAGAGCCAGGAGTAACCCCTGAGCATTGCTGGTGTGACCCAAAAAGCAAAAAATAAATAAAGCTCTTGTTTTCTCTCTCTCTCTCTCTCTCTCTCTCTCTCTCTCTCTCTCTCTCTCTCCTTCCTTCCCACCCCCTCTTCTTCCTTTAAAAAAAGAAAAAGAAATAGTCTGGAAAGTCAATGCGTAAGAGAAACACTGACATTCCCATTAAAGGACTGGCCCACTGGAATTCTGCCCCGGGAGGATGGAAGAATTCCCCCAGTCTAGCACACCTTTGATCTTCCTCTAAGTCTGCAATGATCCGCTCCAGTTCTCCACGTTCTTCCCGTTCGACTGACTTCAGGATCTGTGCTGGGCTCTGCGGCTGGCTCACTGGGGACTCGCCTCCAAGAGTCTGGCAGTACTGCTGGATGAGAGCGTGCTCGTCCTCCCTGGGAAAGGACACACAACAGAGGCTGAATGTTGTTTCCGGCTGTAAAGAAAGTGCAGTGATGGTCATCAGGATGCTGTTGGATGAGCTGGCGTCACAAGCACATGTTCCAGTGACCTCCTGTTATCTTCTAGGAAGTGAGCAATTAGTAGCGTCTGTGATCTCTACATCCACACTTTGTGTTCTGCCATAGTTTCCCATGTACATCTCACTAACACTTCACTCAGCAGAGAATACAGGCTAATCTAAACAGGCTATTTGGTATCATTCGGTAGGTTATTTGTGGTACAGGAATACTGGGGAAAGAATGGCCCATGTGAACTTAGGGAACAGAGTTCCTGGACTTAAAAAATAAGATGCCCGTAAAAGAGGTCAGTCTCTACTCTTTTGTTCCATGGATCTCATAAGTAATGCTTGACATCAGAGAAGATCCTGATTATTGGGCATCATTTCAAAATCCATCCCTGTATTGCTCATTTTACTGACAAAATGGAAGCTAAAATTGCATCTGAGAGTTAATGATCTCGTACAGGTGTGCTTAAGAACTGGGATCAGGGGCGGAGCAATAGCCCAGTGGGTAGGGCATTTGCCTTGCACACGGCTGGCCCGTGCCGGCCCGGAGTTCGATCCCCAGCATCCCATATGGTCTCCCAAGCACCGCCAGGAGTAATACCTGAGTACAGAGCCAGGAGAAACCCATGAGCATTGCCGGGTGTGACCCAAAAAAAGCAAAAAAAAAAAAAAAAAAAAGAACTGGGATCAGAGTGATGTGGCTAAGAGGAGAACGTGAAAAAAATCTTCACAAAACTTCCAAAGAGTCAAATGAGTCACGTGTTGACACATGTGTTTTTCCTAATCGAATACCCTTCCTTCTTTCTTTACCATCCTTTCCCTCTCTCTTTATAAGTATAAATACACATGCAAATTTACACAAGGGTCTACAATTGTACACATAAGCACATATTGTTTAAAATTCAAGACCACTGATTCTACTCCTTAATACCCATCTCAAGAATACAAAATCAGGGGCCGGAGCGATAGCCCAGCGGGTGCGTGCTTTGCACGCAGCCGGCCTGGGTTCCATCCCTGGCATCCCAAATGGTTCCCCGAGCACCGCCAGGAGTAATTCCTGAGTGCAGAGCCAGGAGTAACCACTGAGCATCGCCGGGGTTACAAAAAGCAAAAAAAAAGAATACAAAATCGTTCTTTCAAAAGACATATGCACCCCTATGTTCACTCAGTGCTATAAATAGCCAAGATCTGGAAACAACTCAAGTACTTGATGCTTATGACTGGATAAACAAATTGCTGTAAATATACAGAACAAAATGTTATTCAGTTCACTTGTATAGCTTGTCTTCCTGTTGTTCATCGATTTGCTCTAGCAGGCACCAGAAACATCTCCATATATCTTGTCATGGGCTAATGTAGCCCAAGGGCACCTGCTTGCTCCAGGAACACAAAGAGCCTCAAACCATTCTTCAGGTCATGGGAATGAGATCTATAATTGTTACTGGGTCTTGGCATATGAAATACGTTGCAAAATAAAAAGTGAAAGATTGTCTTTTGCTATAACTTAGATCGAAACAGAAGGAGTCAGGTTAAGAGAACTAAATCAGAGGGTACTGGATGAGCTTACTCATATGAGGGATTAGAAAAATGAGGTGAGGGAATAGATGGTTTCCAGACGGACTTGAGAGGTGGGTGGGAGAGGTTTGCAGAGAAGAGACATAAGAACAGTAGGGGAGAATCACGGCACTTTAGTGGAAGTGGAAGTACAAAACCTTGTATACCAAAAACAAACTCCAACATTATTATAAACTTAAAAAATGGTTTATAATATAAATATTATATATACCAAATGTTATATATTATAACTTAAGATACTACATTTTAAAATAGTAAACCTACTGTTGTAAAAATAAAACTGAAGGCTAGAGAACTTAGCTAAGGCTACCATGCAAACATGATTCTAATCTTTCTGCTATGAGATTAATAAAAAGGGAGAGTAGTAAGACCTTTCCTACCACTGTAACTGGATACAAAGAACAGGGGTGGGATATGGACTGAGATGTAGCAAGACGGAAACTAGGGCATCCTCTTTGAGCCCCTTCGCTGGTGAAAATACGCACCACTGGGAAATAAATGGAGGATCTTCAAGAATTCTATTCTAAATTTAAAAGAAAGGGGAAGAAGAATGGTCATTGCTCTATTGCGGAGTAGCTGAGTTTGAATGTAGAACCAGAAACTCCAAGGATGCCTCCAGAGTTGCTAAATAAGACAGAAATCTGGGACGAAGAAAATGCTGACATGTGTGAGGGCATCTCCCACAAGGAAATAAAAGGCTAAATCTAACCGTAATAGGGAACAGCAGAGCAGACTCTGAAGTTAAGGCATTAATACCACAATCGATATAAGGAGTATCAATTAGTTGCTAAAAACTAAAGACAGGATTCCATTCTGGGCTAATTGGATGCACTTCATAGGGCTCAAGTGTCTTAAGAGAGGCCACAGTAAGAGGAATTTAAAAGTTTCATGGTAGAGTACTTGCTCTGTAGGCAAGTGGCTGCAAGGCTGATGCCCAGCACCTTCTCACATGCCACTTGTGCTTGCCATGCCACAACAAAGCCTGTAATCTGGTACTCACATGTGTACAAGTGTAAGTACCACAATTATATGCATGGCCCTAAGCAAGCACTGAAACTAAAGTATACACACACAACCAAAGAGTAGAAGCACTGCTACCAAGTGTGTGTGTTTGTGTGTATATGTGTGTATATATATGTGTGTGTGTCTGGGGGGGTTCCAGTTAGAATCACAACTGGGAGGTACACAACCAAAGGTGTGCAACCCTTGGTCATTAAATAATAATAACAAGAGAAGGGAAGAGAAGGAAAGTGGGGTAGAAGTGTGTTAAAGAACCTGGTACTACACTGTCGGGGGAACGCCGCCGGGATGCCCGACAGTGTTGGGAAGCTAGTTTCTTTTTACCTCCGAAGCTGGCTGGGAATGGATAGAGACTCAGGAATCCGATGCAGTTTTAAAAGGCTTTACTTATCACAGGTTCAGGCATATAAGTCAGCAATAGGAAAAACCCTGTGCTTAGGATTCCCGGCTAAAACCCCAGCCACAAGTAGGCCAAGATGGCGGCCACCATATCTTAAGGCCCTGTAGAAAGGGAGACAAAGACAAGACTCCCAAGAAGAGTGCGAGCTCACAAAGAGAACCCCAAAAAGAGAGCCCAAAAAGAGAGAGCAAGAGAGAGAGAGAGAGAGAGAGAGAGAGAGAGAGAGAGAGGAAGCAGGCTGATTTTATACCCCTGCAACTCAGACCTCCCACTATTATGGGAAGCAAGAAGGGTCAAATGCCCTTAGCTAATTTCTCCCAGCACCTCACCTAGGCCCTATTATATCCTAATGTTTTGAGCCAAGATCTGCCTGGAAATGCCTTTATAGGGTAGAGAAGGGGATTTCTGAGATGGCATGTCTCTGTACCAAAGACTAATACTAATGCCAGTTAAATATTTCTCCAAGCCTTCACAAGAGTCTCGTCTACTTCACGGTAGTTTTGTATTTTAGTTGCCTTTGAGTTATCAGGGAGCCATGCTTGCCTGCTTGGAGGCAAACAGCATTTCTCTCTGGTCTAATTACTTAGAGATCCAACGTGGCCAGGAAAATATGCTGGTAAGATCTAGCTAGTCCCATGATGATTGTGGTAGCATGAGATAATATTCATACCAGCCAGTACAGAATACATGGTCAGATAAGACTGCCACATTCAGACTACCCCCCCATCTATGAAGAGACCTGCAGGAGGCAATCCAGGGCAGATGCAGAGGCTCTTAGAGGAGTCCTGCAACACTACACACACAAAAAAATCTGGTTTTAAAAATACAGATTTAGGGGCTGGAGTGATAGCACAGCATATAGTGTGTTTGCCTTGCATGTGGTTAACCCAAATTCAATCCCTTGCATCCCATATGGTCCCCTTGAACACCTTCAGGAGTGATTCCTTAGTGCAGAGCCAGGAGTAATCCCTGAGCATTGCTGGGTGTGACTCAAAAAGAAAACAACAACAACAGAAAATAGATTTAGGGGGTTGGAGAGGTAGTTAAACAGGTAGGACACTTTCTTTGCACAGTCAACTGTGGTTCAATCCCCAGCACCACATATGGTCCACCAGCCCTCCCAGAAATGACCCCTGAGTTCAGAGCCTGTAATTAACCTGAGCTCAGCTAGATGTGACTCCAAACAAAACAAAAACAAAGTACAGATCTACATGAGGAACAAAAGAAAAAAATACCTAAAGATACATTGAGTCTAAAATACATTAGCAACAAAGTAAGGACAGAAAACCCTCTCAGAATTTTTTCTTAATTTGGAAAAGATAAACATAGGAACTAAAAAAGACTGTCTTTCTACTCAAAAACTATTAAGAGGGAAACATTCACATCCTAGTGAGATGTCTAAAATACCCCCTTTGTGTTGCAGGGGAAGTCTCGCATACAGCCCTGAGGGGCCTGGGCCTCCTCCAATCAACTTGACTTTGCCAGCAGTGCAATGAGAGGGCCCAGGGACATGGTATTCCTCTGGCCCTGCAGTGTCGGCTGCACCTAGTGATGCTCAGGGAGACCATATGATACTGGTGACTGAACCAGGGTTGACCACTTGGCAGGTTTGTGGCTTGAAAGGCACGTGGTGGAACCCCTTTGCTATCTCTCTAGCCTGGAATTGTGTAAATTGGAAAGATAAACATCACAATCAGCTATAAATAAAAGTAAAGCAGCAAATCATTTCAAATGAAAACTGTTAAGCCTTCAACTGTTCATAATATTCAATGCTGAGAGACTCACAGACATGGGGCAGAGCTGCTACTGGCTCTCCCTGTGCCCAGCCGCTCATGAGGTGCCGGGAGGGATGGCGGGTTCAAGTCCCGCCCGCCACCCCAGCAAAGCGTTGCAACAAGCCAGACGACCCCCCACTCCATGAGGGCCTCCATTTTCCACATCCGTACTTCCCCCTCGTCAGAATTCCTCCCAGCAGACCAGCCTATTACAGCCTGGCTCATCGAGACCCTGCAGCAGTCTTTTTTTAAATCCGGCCCAGGTATGCTGATCCAGAGACTCACAGACATGGGGCAGAGCTGCTACTGGTTTTCCCTGTGCCCAGCTGCTCACGAGGTGCCGGGAGGGATGGAGGGTTCTAGCCCTGGCCCACCACCCCAGCAGAGCCTCGCAACAAACCAGACGACCCCCCCACTCCACGAGGGCCTCCATTTTCCACATCCAGACTTCCCCCTCGTCAGAACTCCACCCAGCAGACTAGCCTATCACAGCCCGGCACGCGCAGCCGCTAGCGCGCAGTTCATCAATAAATGCTGGATTTAGAGATGACTAAAAGAGTATGCTACCAGCACGGCAGAGCCTGGCAAGCTACCCATGTCGTATTTGATATGCCAAATACCAGTAACAATTATAGACCTCATTCCCATGACCTGATTGAATGGTTTGAGGCTCTTTATGTTCCTGGAGCAAGCAGATGCCCTTGGGTTTACTTGCATGAGACAGGACATATGGAGATGTTACTGGTGCCTGCTTGAGCAAATCGATGATGAATGGGAAGACAGTGATACAGTGATACAGTGATACAATGATTCAATGCTGAAGACAAGGGCACACCTAGTATCTCAGATCTAGCACACAAAGACAATCGTAGGGCCAGAGAGCACTTTGCAATGCACAAATGCAAAGTAATGCACTTTCTTTCCAGAGTGGGGAGGAAAGAGAATGAGCAGGAGAGTGCTACACAGAGAGAACACAGTCTAGTCTCAGGGATTGCAAAAGTAAGATATCACCTGCTTCTCACATTAGTCTGAAACAGAATATAAGACCTGTAAGTAATATGACCCAAAGAAAATGAAAAGGATTCAAAGTAAAAGTATATTTAAAAGGAATAGAAGTATAGTAACTAAAATTAAACAGGTTCTGTAAGTTACTTGGTAGATAGCAAGGGCGTCATTTATCACAGTACTTTCCTTTATACCAAGGAAATATTAGACTATATATCATGGAACTAAATCTCATGCTAAATACCAACACTAATGTACTTGCTTTGCTTTTATTTTAAATATTGAAGTACAAACCATGGTAAAACAAATAGAGATACGAGGGTAAAAATTCGAGTTGAGATGTATTTTCTTGTTAATATTTATATGAATTACTTTCTTTATGGAAAAGATAGGGCTTAACAATATAATTATAATTATCATCATCACTACTCTTACTGCATTTTTAAAGGCATCTAAAAGGGAATAAAGACTATTTTTAAAAAATTAGAAATTAAAGCTCATTTATACTCATTTAATGTCACTTTAGTTTTAAATGCTTTCATAGACTGTTAGGCCCACAGGTTAAACATAAAAAATAGAACATCCAGCATTTAATTATGTCTATGGAAAATCAAGAATGAATTGTTTAATTGCAGATATTCATGAAGTACATGATTAGGGTCATTAAACATCAACAGAGTTAAAATAGAAAACACTGCAATGATACAGGCCTGCACCAATGAAACAGCATTATATAGGATATAATTATGCTATACTTAAGACACATAGTAAATATTATCTAGATTACAAAGCAGTACATATCAGAAGAAAAAAGAGCTGTGAGTCACTTGTGATCTTTTGAAAGTAGGCACTGCATAAATAAAATAACAAAAATACCCTCCCTTAAAAGGATTGTGCTGTCCCCGCTATCAGAGCTGGGAACATCACTGCCAATGCAAACAATGCCTATATCCCAATTTGAGCTGCTGTCTGAAAACCGTGTCAATGAGTGCAGGTGACAGATGGTGTGAGACCTCCTGATGGCAGTGACCTAAAGAACTGTCCTTGAGTTCCTGCTATGAAGTTCTTCAAGACTGTCGTGAGTTCTGTATGTTTTTGAGATATAGGGTTTTTTTGTTTTTTTTTTTTTTTGCTTTTTGGATCACACCCAGTGATGTTCAGGGGTTACTCCTGGCTCTGCACTCAGGAATTGCTCCTGGCGGTGCGCAGGGGACCATATGGTATGTCGGGATCGAACCCAGGTTGGCTGCATGCAAGCAAACATCCTATTCGCTGTGCTATCGCTCCGGCCCTGAGATATAGTTGTTTAAATCCTCCTCCAAAAATACTTATAATACTTAAATCTCACATCCTATAAAACTATTCAGAGTAGAATTTGAGGAGCTAAGAAAGTATTGGGAATTGGGCCAGTACAGTGAAACAAGTTGCAAGACAGATTCACAGCTAGGCTGGGAGGGAGCAGCTCAGGACACAGGGAGGAGGAGCAGCCATGGGACTGGCTCCACTGAAGAAGACAGCGATGGAAGTCAGGGCCCTGGTTCCATGGACTGATGAGTGGGAAACAGCAAATTTCCCAATGCAGCAGCAGAAGCTGCTCCGAAACACCAATGACAAGAAGAGCTTAGACTGGCTTAGTCAAGTTCAAAAATCATTACTCAAACTCAAGGCTGTCTTTTCTTGCCTATGATGGAGAGTTCCCCTAACTAAACATAGAAGTTATGTTATGGCAGTCACCCTAGCCCTGGCCCGCCACACCAGCAGAGCCTCGCGACAAGCCAGACAAGCCCCCACTCCATGGGGGCCACCATTTTCCACATCCGGACTTCCCTCTTGTCAGAACTCCACCCAGCAGACAAGCCTATCACAGTCTGGCTCGTCAATAAATGCTGGATTTAGAGGTGACTACAACAGTATGCCACCCGCACGGCAGAGCCTGGCAAGCTACCCGTGTCGTATTTGATATACCAAATACCAGTAACAATTATAGACCTCATTCCCATGTCCTGATGGGTTTGAGGCTCTTTATGTTCCTAGAGCAAGCAGATGCTCTTGGGCTTTACTAGCATGAGAGAGACATATGGAGATGTTACCAGTGCCTGCTTGAGCAAATGGATGATGAATGGGAAGACAGTGATACAGTAATATAGTATTTTTTATTGCACCTAGATTGTGAAGCTGAATACAGGATTAAGACTGGTCAGTGATGATCTCCATGAGGACTGGATGAACTTATAAATGCTCTGGGCCCACCCCATCCCAATCTCACAGAAGCATTCATGCCTGGGAAGTCACCACCTCCCACTCCCCTCACAGCAGCTGAGATGGAACAGTGGTCAGGAGTGGTCAGAGGGGATGGAGAGGCTGCTTGAGTGTGAACGCCAGCATTTACTGACGGTGAGACTCGGGCAAGCTTCTTAAACTTCAGGGCCTCCATGTATTTGCCTGTAAAATGCTGGTGACAAAGGCAAGAGAATTATCTGAAAGGGCTCCATGAGGACCAAATAAGCAAAGTTGGAGAGGGTAGTTAGAAGGCTGCTTTGACTCTCGTTTTAATTGGCTAAATTAAGGAAGAGATGGTCTTGCTTCATTATCTTTATTTCAAAGAAACCGACCAATGTTGTTCACGGTTCAGCTCAGACTGGAGAAAAAAACTGTCACTACTCAAAGGAGTCTAGATGAAGAATTAAAGAGAAAAAAATTCCAAAAGTATCAAATGAACTTTTTTGGGGGCTTAAGACACTTTGTAGTGACTTTAATCTTTTCTAACAATACCAGTTAAAAATAGCCAATACCTTTCTGTTGGTCACTTTCAAGATGGACTTAAAAGAGAAGTCTAAGAGGACAGATAGCTTTGAGCAGCTACACTCAGCAGCTAGTGATACAGTAAAGTGGTTCTACAGCTATCAACTGTTTTCTTTTGGGATTACTTCAGGATCCTACCAATAGCGAAGACTGCTGAAACTCTCCGGGAGAAGCTAAGGTGATAGAGTACAGACACTTAGTTTCTGCTATTAGAGTCAAATCTTTTAAGTAACAGATAAACTTTGATTCAAGCTGAAAGTAAAGAAAGAACACATTGTCTTGTTAAGAGACAACATATAATGTCTTTTATGGTATAAGGTGATAAATTATTCAATGAGCAGCAGAACAACCAAAGAAAGAATGGATAGTTCCTCACTTCTCCCACACAAATCCCACGGAGCACCATCAGCCCCAAAGAGGAAAGAAAGGGTCATCTTCATGGTAAGTTTCTCTTATAGTCGTATCTATTTGCCTTGTCAAGCCAACTGATTAAAATGGAAGTGATCTGATAAACTCATCTACACAAATCTTGAATATAGTTACAAGAAATGAAGGGTTCAGAGTAAGATACCAGAGTCTTCGTTAGCATTCTCACTGGGAGGGGGCAGTCATAGCATTTCACAGGATAAGTGCTCCCATTTGCTAGGTAATTCAAACCATAGAAAGGGAAAAAGAGCTGCTAGAATTGAACTTCTCAAAAATGAACTGTAGGCTACCTCCTAAGAAAATAATACAATCAGAAACTAACTGAAAAAGTTTCTCATGAGTAATTTGTATATTCTTAGACTATTGAATTAACCTTATATAAGGGAGAACTTTTCCTGGTCTTTCCCAATCTCCAGAGGCCACTTGAAATTCTTTCATTTTAAAGCCAGCAGCAGAACATCTGCTAAACTCCATTTCTGACTTCCTTTTCTATCACTGCAACTTCTCCAACTCTAACTTTACCCACTCTAACCAGTTCTCTTGCAAACACACTTAAGTCCATGACATTAACCAGGAGAAAATCCTATTTTCAAGATTCTTTGTATCATGCATGCAAAGTTCCATTTGCTAAGCAAAGTAACACAGTCACAAGTTTCAGGATTTGGATGTGGATTTCTTCGGGAGCCATTTTTCTGTCTACTGCAAATGTCCTTGACAAGGCAGGATATAGTCCCCTGGATAGAGAAGCTTTGTCCTAAAGAAAGGTAGCAAACTGGTACGCATGGTAAAAGTCTTGACTTCTCATAACTCTAAAAACACTTGCCAACCCAGACAAGGACGATGAGCTGAAAGGCCCCAGCTTCTTTTATTTCCTGACAAACTGGCAGCCCACCGCCATTATGTGCAAAACGATGTGCAACTCAGAACAAAGCTGATAGTCCCAGGCAGGAACTTTCCCTAACTCACACTAACTGAAAAATCACTATGCCACTTCTGAGCTGACTCTTAAGGTTGGAAAGGGATAGAAACCCATTCCAAGGAAAGGGGCTGAGCTTTCCAGGAAATACCACCTACTTGATTGTTCTGCCCCATCATTGCAGAATGGAATAAAAGTGAGCTCTCCACGGCCACAGAGCAGCCAGATCTCAAGATTCCTGTCCCTATGGAGTGCATAGGGTCAGGAATTTTCTCCTTTCACAGTCTCATTTGGTGTTTGAAGACATGACTGGAACATTCATAAACTCTTTTGCTATTTCCCCCAGCCTATTTCTACCCTCACATCCTCATCAGGATGTTTCTTTTCCTGGCGGAATCACACCTCTCCTCTGGTCTGTAGGCATTCTTGAAGACAGTAAATCGATGTCCCGGTAAAGGTCTAACAACAGGTTCTCTAAAGCCAGAAATAAACTAAATAAAAGGGCTTGAGCTGTAGCATTTGTAATGTATATGATGTAATGACTTTCATCGCAGCCCATTTCAAGCTACTGGTTTCTCTGAATGGAGCCATATGCACAGCCCCTAAAAACTGTAATAAATTGCCTCTGAAACCTAAAAGAAAAGGGAAACTAAAATAAACTAAAAACAAACTGATTATGGCATGATGAACCTTGAATATTTTGTTTCTGTTTCTATTTTAATTTAAGCAATTTATCTGAATATATAAATTAGTAATAGAACAAATGTATCAAATTTTTTGCCCTTACTATTGATTCTCAAACACTATTGCATCGTAGATAGATACTTGTTGTCTATGTTAAAAACTTAATACAGTCACTGATGGTCTATTGAAGTGCATCAGCTGTCAGTCATCTGCCTGGCTTTTCTTTTCTCAGACTTTAGTGCTAAAGTAAAAGTGTGTAGGATTTATCAACACTTCCTCTCCTCCCTGCCTCTCCTCCAAGGAGCTTCTATTTAATTCAAACCTAGCATATACTGATTTTGAACAGTACTGTCACTCTCTTTTTACAGGGCATGAAGAAGACATTTTAAAGAATTCATATTTACTTTCATATTTCATATTTCCTTTTGGCATGGGGGGCAGAGCTGCTACCGGCTCTCCTTGTGCCCAGCCACTCATGAGGCACCCGGGAGGGATGGCGGGTTCTAGCCCTGGTCTGTCACCCCAGCAGAGCCTCGCTACAAGCTAGACAATCCCCCACTCCATAAGGGCCGCCATTTTCCACATCCGACTTCCCTCTCGTCAGAATTCCACCCAGCAGAAGAGCCTATCACACCCTGGCTCATCGGACTCACCCTGCAGCAGTCTTTTTCAATCGGGCCCAGGTATGCTGATCCAGAGACTCACAGACATGGGGCAGAGCTGCTACCAGCTCTCCCTGTGCCCAGCAGCTCACAAGGCACCCGGGAGGGATGGTGGGTTCTAGCCCTTACCCGCCACCCCAGCAGAGCCTTGCTACAAGCCAGGCGACCCCCACTCCATGAGGGCCGCCATTTTCCAAATCCAGACTTCCCCCTTGTCAGAACTCCACCCAGCAGAAGATCCTATCACAGCCCGGTTCGCACAGCCGCTTGTGGCCGTGGTTCATCAATAAATGCTCGATTTAGAGGTGACTACAAGAGTATGCCACCCGCACGGCAGAGCCTGGCAAGCCTCCTGTGTCGAATATGATATGCCAAATACCAGTAACAATTATAGACTTCATTCCCATGACCTGATGTAATGGTTTGAGGCTCTTTATGTTCCTGGAACAAGCAGATGCCCTTGGGCTCTACTAGCATGAGACTGGACATATGGAGATGTTACTGGTGCCTGCTCGAGCAAATCGATGATATACGGGAAGACAGTGATACAGTGATACATATTTACTTGTAATTGTTTTGGTTTTCCTTATTATTATTTTATGTCACCCTCTGGCTAGTGTCAGCTTTAGTGGGAATTAAGCTTATATAGTAAATAGATATTAAATATAAGATATTTGAGCAGTTCATACAAAATATATACTGGTAGGTTAAATAAGAAATAAGCATTAGGAATATAGTATGTGTTATCTTGGTTTGGGATTTTTTTTTCCATGTTCATGGTATATGAATAATAATGTTAATGACACTTATGAAATACAATCGTGCTGATCTTTGAAACTTTAAAAACTTTTATTGTAAGTTAAATGATAGCAGAATAATCCTTTTTCCTTGACAAGGAGACACAATGCAGAGGGTATTCTGTGGTTTATTTTAGTATAAGGTAATTATGTATTGTTCTACAACTTTTTTGATTACTATACAAATTCCCAACAGGTCCACACCATAGCAGATCTGCACTAAGTCAACTAAAATGGACATTATTGAAATCTCTTAGACATCATTCAGATTTAAAACATTAACTTCAAGTCCTGGGGAGAAAAAGTTCTCCAAAAAAGACTACATATAACAGTAGGATCATCAGAGATGAAATATCTGCCTAGAAGGGTTTTTAAAAAGCACTCTAAAGTCAATGGGCCTTTCCCTTGCTGGAAATAAAATAAAATTCTGCAGAGAAGTTAACATTTTTCAGGAAGGGTTAGGAATATATGTCTGAGCATGGAGGGGCCATAATTGTTAAATGTCAAGGATTATGAAGAAAATGTGAGGAGGCAGAAGGAATAGCATTTTATGGCATGTGCATATTCTGTGCCATTTCAATTGCTAGGGTAACAGGAAATATCAGACAAATGAAATGAATATATATTGTGGTCTTTATAAATAAAACAATGATTTTCCTGAGGCACATCGGATGACAAATGCAGGATTTTTATTAACTTATATCAAACTAATGAATAAACATATTCAATTTATACTACCATGGTATAGAAGCATAAAATCCATGTAGACATTTTTATAGCCACACTTATCAATTTTGATTGGGATCAAAACTCAGAGCCACAATCAATGATTATTATATCCGACAACCATAATATAAGAATGAGCCTTTCAAGGCAGTGCTAATTCCAGGATGTACTTACACACTTCCTGTGGTTGAACTGCTATCAGTAAGGAAGGACCCATTAGTCCTTTCCATTTGGGCCAGTCTGAAAAAAACAAAAATAACATTAGTAGTATGGTCACCTGGGCGAAGTCCAGTGGATGTTCATCCTCAGTATGAAACTCATACTTCTGACCAAATACAGAGAGGTTCAAACTTCTAAACAAGGTTGTAAACTTAGTTCAGGTACTGCTGAGTAACATTTTTCTCATCACTAACTTAAGGCATTATCTGACACCTAGAGATCCAGTCTTCTAATTGCTCTCCCAGATCCAAGAGAATATTTCTTCTCACAGAAATCTAACTAGGTGCCTATGATCAAAAACTCCCTTTTCCTACAGATTCAATCCAGTCCGGTAGCAAGGGGGCCTCTCATTACTACACTTTAGCTGCTGTTTCCTATCATGCTTAGCTAGTTTCCTATTGCAGTTTTTTAGTGAGTCATGCTTTTTTCTAGCTCAATGCCTTTGAGTATGTTTTTAAAATTACTTCAAGCCTGCCTTTCCCCACAAATCCTATTTGACCAAAACCCAGTTTAGTGCCACTATTTCTGAGATGCTCAAATTATTCCTTTTAAGCATAGGTAGTTATAAGCACTATATATAGTACCTAATATATTATATATACCTAATATATATTTACTATACAATATATACCTAATATACTACATATAACATACCTGATTATATGCACCTTACATATTTATTTATATAATATAAACATAATATATTAGGTATACACACTTCTGGAAATAAGTACACAGCATCATATCATTTGGGGGACTTAAAAGTTATAATAAAATATTAGCATGAGTTTAATTACATGTTGCAACTCATATATGCAAAACCTCTTGAGAATACTTTAAGACTACTTTCATTCTCTGAAACTCGGTTATGTTATCTCAATCTTGCTTATATGATGCCTGAGTTCTCATGAGCTCAATAATCAGATCATGTCGAGGATTACTTGTTGCACAGTGAACTGCAGCTATTTGGAAAAACGCAAATTATAATATGGAAAGATGAGTCCGATTCCAAATAGGACAGAATCATAACTCCTTCAAAATTACATCCTTTCAATCAAGGCAAGCTGATGGTGTGGGACTGACAGAGAATTAACATTCTGGGTGGCTGTCCAGGGGTGGGCTGTGATGGGTTTCTCACCGTGTGGCATACTGTTCTATTCTTGAATGGGTGTCGTCGTGAAACAGCTGAGGAGACTGCGAGGGGCTATGGAGAAAAAGGCACAGGAAGAGTATTATGAAGGATAGATGCTACTTTCCTAATGTTAGCTTGGTTAAGTAATAATTTGGTCATGCAAATAAACTACTTGGATTGTTAGACAGGAGGCAGAATTATTATTTTAGAACAGAGTTTCGTAAACACCACCATGCCAAGGAATTGGGTGAGATTATCGCCTTTGGCTTAGAGAGCTAGGAATACTCACTCATAGTGCTCAGGCCACATACTGATGAGTGTGATAGGACTGCAGAGAGGGAACAGGAAAACAAAAGTCACAGGATAAACACTTCAGTGCAATGCAGCTTAAGACAAAAACAGTGGGGACATGGGTAGCAATACTGGCGCTTGTCTCCCCCTCATACGCTGGTTTCCTTGAGGTTCACCAAGGGAAAACCAAAAGCAATAGGAAACTATTTATTGGAAAGATATTACAGACCCCAGTGCCTGCAGGCGCCTTTCTGCAGATATTAACAGGATATTTGTTACAGGACAGCAAACATATCTTTAAAGAGTTGTACTGAAGAAAGAAACAGACTGCTTGAAAACAGACAAAATCATGGAATCTTTTTACAGATAATACCGCTTCATAATAAACAGAGCAGAGATACCATCTTATTTTTGCTTTTCCTGGAGAAGAAATCTGACCAGAAATACAAAGCTAAATACCACAGATTATGTTATATATTGAAGGCAGAGTTGCAGCAAAATGAGATTTTGGGGGAGGGGGTGTTCTTTGTCTAATTCTATGTATTAAGATTCAAATCCAGGTTAGCAAATCTTTCAACAGACACGTTGAAAAAAGAAGATTCTCCCCCCCCCCACACACACACATATTTTCCCGTATCCCACCCAGACTACTGATAAAACTGAAAGCAATTCTCTGGAACATCCATTTCTAAATCAAATCACTGTGAATTACAGAATTACAAAGTTATTTATCATTAAGTTTCAGGTGTACAATGGCCCAGCACCAAGTCCATCACAAGTGGCCAATTCCCTCCATCAGTGTTTCATGCCTCGCTCCCGCCTAAGCCTGCCTATATGGCAGCATTTCCCCACACCTCCTACCCTACCAGACTGCCTTGGAGTCCCTTCCCTAACTCCGCCCCTCACCCCCCCCCAGGCCCTCCCAGTGGCAATCTTCCTGCAGAACACTAGTTTTCCCGGCCTGGCCTTCTTTTCTATTGTCTTTGGACCTTTGTTATTCCTCTGTGAAGTTTCTTTATATCCCACATAGACCATTCTGTGTTCTAGACCATGATCTATTTCAAGTAGAATTTTATCCAGAAGTTCAAACTATAATATGGATAGAAGAAAACACTTTTATGCATTTTAGTCTGCTTGAATCTGGAGCTTGAGCAATTTCATTCCTGCTTCCGGGGCAACCCCAATTTCACAGCACTGCCTAAAATCCGCATTTGTCTGTGCTATATGACCCGAGAATAACGGCTCCTAATTGAGAGCTAGTTCCAATCCTAGCCCTTTCTTCGGTAAGGAAGCGCAACAGTGAATCTGGATATTCAAATTCAGATCTTGATTTAATTACAGTCTCCTGCAAAGCCAGGAGATTATATAAATCTGCTTGATATTTCTATTTCTTATGTACTTATATATACATGAAAGGAAAATCAATAATCTCATATATCCTGAGGTGAAGCATAAATTGATATCTGAATACTAAATGGAAAAAAGTAAAAAATCATGTTCTTGGAATATAAAGCTAAGATTCTTTGAACCTACTTTCAAAACAAACATTTATTCACTAAAGTATTTATCAGACTACCTATACTGTAAATAAACCTAATCATCCATAAATTAAATAGAGAAACACCAATAAAACAACAGAGCACTATTAAATTCCCGTTATAGCTCTACTTTTCATTAACTCTGAAATATAGAACTAAAGTGCAGGTAAGTGATTTGTTATATTTTTTCTTACTTCCTTTTTTCTTCCCAAGCACCCAGTGGTGCTCAGAAAGACTCCCAATTCTGTTCTCAGGGCTTTGGGGTTTAATGCTAACAGTACACAGGGCACCATGCAGTACTGGGGGGTTGCGGGGGAGGATTCTGACCTCTTGCCTGCAAGGCAAGTGCTCTAGCCCACTGAGGATTTGCTCAAAGCCACGTGCTACACATTTCCTAAGAAATAATAACTGTTCTAAAGCTCACTTTGAAAACTCAATTGTAACATAACATTTACCATGAGCTTTAAACATAACAATTTATTTGGGGACATAATTGAACTGAGGAAAGCTTCACAAAACTGCTTGACTAGTTCTTGTGACATTAATTCATTTAGCACAAAAGTGATTCATTAAAGTCAGATAAGAAAGGCAGAGGAGGAAAGCTGAGCTGAAGAGGTTCTCAAAAGAAATTTTTTTTACTGTATAAAAAAGTTTTTATGAAAAAGCAATAAAGATAAAAACAAACTTTAGGCTCCACTGATTCTAAAGAATTTTGATATGTCTCAAGGGTAAAGAGAAGTGATAAGTCTTCTCAATTAATTCTGGAAGGAAAAAGAGGCTTCTCCCCACTGTACGACTCTAATCTCTTGTTAAAGGGGTTAAAAATAAGATCAAAAAATGTGTGTTAGGACATACTGAAAAAGACACGCTATCTCTGCTTTCTGGAGTGGTGGCTAAACACGCTGTTATGGTTAGTTGCACATTGCTGTGGAAGTAATCAATACTGAACCCATTAAATGCACCCAGGCTTTCCTTAGAAAAAAATTACTGACTCTTACAGAGCCTAGAGTTCTCAGTTCCAATTCTTATTGCCTTTAGTTTTTTGTCAATTTATTTGCCCTCAAGCAGAGTGAGGCCCTGGCATAGTCTGAAATAGCAGAAACTTCAATGGTCCCCCAGCCCTCTTAGAACAAAATTCGAACACCTCAGTAGGCGACCTGTGGCTTTGATACCTGGTTTTTACTTTTCTCTCTACTACAGTTCTAGCCAACATCCCCAGCTTCTCAGCCATTTGCAAAATATATCTTCTTTTGCCTTTCTGAATATTTTCCTTGCCTTCCCACAATGGATATCAAACATTTGGCCCCATTCACCTCGGGTCTTAGTTAAGATGCCAGCCCCTTCGAGACCACTGTTCTCACTTCCATGACCTGGGTCTTGCTATGAAAACCCTTAAAACGCCAAGAAACTCATCTATTTCCCTTGAACCAATACTAGGGAGAGGTGTTTATTTAACTCCTCTAATCAGTAGGGAAACCAATGTATATGCTCTCAAATTATCCCATCACCATTTTAGCTTGCTAGTTAAGCATATTTTCAGTGGAAGCCTTTTAATCAAGCTCTGCTCATTTATTTTTGGAAAAATAGTTTGCATAAATAGTTATAAAATTAATTGAACAAAACTTAACACTGGGTTTGTTTACCTCCTGTTTGTAATAACCCATTTTTTTTCTACAAACTCCTTCCAAGCATGCATGATAATTACTGGATGGGAATAAGACATTACATTTTGCAGGGATGGAAAGAGAAGACAAAATAATTCTAATCAGCTTCATAAATAACTTCAACATATTTACCACCTCACTGCTTTTTCTCCACTGTTCTCTCCTCCTACAAATAGGAGACGTGAAATCAACTTTTTACTACCCACTCACATAAATTGTTACACTGGAAGATTAAATGGCCCTGTGATAAAGTGCTGCAAAAAAAATGAGCTCTACTGAGTCCAAGAATTCATTCTAGGATTAAAAACACCAAGAAACCTGCCCACTCTATCTAGTAGCTCGTAAATCTTTTTCAAAAAGAGTCTCAAGACACTTGGTTTAATCTTATACTCCTTTCTTTTTTCCTGTTTTCCTCTCATCAAAATTGCTAGTAAATTACTGTTAGATGAAATGAAGCATTTTTTTGAGTCAGAACCAAAAATAACGGCACAACATTAATTGGCATACTTTATTTTTCTTTTCACTTTGAGTCACTCAGAATAGAATGACTGATGTTAGCGCTTGTTTTGACAATGAAAGGCCAATTATCAAAAATTCCTTAAAGATGTATAATATATTGAGCTCAATGATTCATACAAAGAACACTGACATTTGGGGAGCAGAGTGCCAATGGCTTGTTAAAACAGTAAAAGACACAACACTAGTTCAAACCAATGAAATCATATTATAAATAAAAGCACTGTGTTCTATGCTTTGGGTAGTTAATGAAGGTTAAGGAGCTATGATGGCAATAAATGAAAGATTTTACTTTTATCATGAGCTATTCAGCACAGAGAAACTACATATTAGACATAAAAACAAATAAGACTGTATTATCATATATGCTCATGAAGGAAAATTATATCCACTCAAAATAAGAAAACAACAAACAAAAAAAACTACTTCTCCAAAGGAGCTATTGGGATTAGCTCCTTATATTTTTTATATCTGTATTCATGTGTTTATTTATTGTTTTGGGGGCCATGCCTGGCGGTGCTCAGGGCCTATTCCTGGCTCTGCACTCAGGGATCACGCCTAGCACTGCTTATGGGACCATAAGCAATTACAGAGATCAAACTGGTGTTGTCTGTATCAGGAAACAGTCTTAACCTCTGTGTTATCTCTTTGGCCCCTAACAACTCTCAATTTAAACAATTTCAATAACATATATGCCAAAATGTACTACAGGAAAAATAACATATATATTATTTGTGCAAAATTTAGTATTCATTAGTTATCAAAATTCTTCCTTTTTATATTATTTAAATATATACTAGCCGATTTTTGGACCTAGGTGCCTATGTACAGCGGGATTATATTTCTGCATTTATACACATGACTCTAGCTAGGGAAGGATAAAGACCGCCACTAGAGTTTGACTCTGATCTACTTCTTAGCAGTTCTACAAGTAATATGGATATATTTGCATATAAACTTAGCAAAGACCATAGTCTACAGGGCCTTATATGGAAAAAAGTTTTATCATTTACCTTTTATTTTTACATCTTTGAGATATAAACTGTCATATACCCTATTAGTGCTCTCTGATTTACTTTTCATATACAATGAGTGAATTATGAGCTTTGAAGATTAAGGTTAGTTTGACTTTAGAAAAATTACACTCAGCACATTACTATATTTCTTACAATAGTTTCTCTATTGTATAAAGTAGAACAAGATTTGCTCTTCAGGCCCATGTTCCCCCTTGAACACACATCTCGCATGCTTGTCTCTATGTGTCTTTGCTTATCTGTTTCCTCTCTGGAGAAACTCCTGTTCTCTCTCTCTCTCTCTCTCTCTCTCTCTCTCTCTCTCTCTCCCTTCACATCTTTCTAAGTTTTAATAAAAACTATAAGTTCCATAAATAAGTAAATAAACAACGTCAAAATTTGTCTTTCTGTATATAGAACTCCACTGTTGTTTTTGACTAGCCACTCTGGAGGTGATAAACAAGCCACTCTGGAGATGATAAACAATAAAATTAGCTTGTTCCTAAGATTCATGCATAAGAAAACTGCCTTTGAAGGAATATTCATGCTGACATTTTATTTTAATTTGAGGGAGGGATCTGAGCAAAACTCAGCTGTGTTGGCTTAGTTTGGGCTCTGGAGTATTAGGGAACTGACTACTTGTGGTGCTGGGGATAGAACCTGAGTTGGATACAAGCATCTTATCCATTGACTCTGCCTTTGGCCAATGCTGGTATTTTAAAAGTGATTAAACCTTTACATACAATTGCTCAGTAATTTATCATTATTCTCTATACTTTTTTCTAGTTTCTTTAAAACATTCATTTGGGTTCCCTTTTAGGTAAAAAAAAATTATTATTTTGCTTTATAATCTAATAATTTTACTACTTTAAAACTTTAAACCTTAAATTTTGTTTATGAGTACAAAATCAAAATACCTACTTTTTGTTTGTTTTGGATTACAACTCTCGATGCTCAAGAATGACTCCTGATCAGGCCTGGGAACCATAATCAGTGTCAGGATTGAGTTTGGGTTGGCTATACAAGATAAATGTCTTTTTTTTCTTTTTTTTGGGCACACCAGCAATACTCAGGGGGTTACTCCTGGCTATGCACTCAGGAATTACTCCTGGTGGTGCTCGGGGACCTTATGGGATGCTGGAGATTGAACCCGGATCAGCTGCACGCAAGGCAAACACCCTACCTACTTTGCTATCACTCCAGCCCCACAAGATGAATGTCTTAACCCTGGTACTATCTCTGAATGCTCAAAATATATGCTTTAAAGAATTTTGGTCAACTTCATGGATTCTATAAAGTTAACATATTTTGTTATTTTCATCACTTGTATCACTGGTATCACGTGTCTTCCCGCTGATCATTGATTTCCTCGAGCAGGTTCCATTCGTTGGGAATGAGGTCCATTATTGTTACTGTTTTCAGCATATCAAATACACCACAGGTAGCTTGCCCGGCTCTGCCATGGCTCTGGGTTCATCCCAGGGAGCCAAGACTTTTTCTATGTCAGACCATCAATCAATCAGGGCCCACGGGGCAGAGCCCTGGGTGTAGACAAGCCTGTCTCTTGTCTACCACCTGCCAATGCAGCCGGGCACTGCAGCCACACCTGCAACACCTTGTGCATATTATTTTCATGCACAACAAAAAAGAAATATGAATGTAATATGAGGTGTTAACAAGATTTTGCATGCACATATAGTAAGATATTTTATTTTAAATATACATTAAAATCTCAGTTGGGGACAGATATAGTACAGAGTGTAAGGCACTTGCTTTGCATGTACCCAGTCCAAGTTAGCTCAACTGATCCCGGATATAGTCCCCTGAGCATGCTAAGAGTGATCCCTGATCACAGAATCAGCAGTAAGCCCTAAGCACAGTCTGGTGTGATGAAAACACAAAGAAGCAAACAAAAATCTGTGTATTTAGTAGAAACACAGTAGGATAACAAATATTTCCCCATGGAGAAAAATGAAAAATAAATAAAAGGCCAAATAGTAACACAAATTTTTGAAAGTGTTTTTAGAGAAAAGAAGGGGACCAATGAAAAGGAGACACAATAATATTTTTAAAATTTTAGAAACACCTGCAAGATTAATGTTGAAATTTCTGTCATAAAATTGCAAGCAGTAAATTTGTTGCAAAGACTGTTCCAAGTTTGACTTCTTTTTTCTAAGATTTGCCAAGCTACAAAATTTTTTGTTAGATTGTCACAAAATTAATAAAACATAATATCAAATATAAGGCCAACCTTCATTTTTAATATTTAAATCAAACTTACGTTTCTAGGTTGTCACCTTCAAGGACTGTCTGGACAGGCAAGTAGCCAAGCCGAGGATGTTTGGCAAAGTATTTCTTGGATCGGAACTTGTTCTTCAGCACCTTTGTGAAGTCCCTGACATCTTCCCCAGAAGTTGTCTGTGAGGGTGAGGAAACGACATACTTAGCTCATACTGGAAGGAGATAACTATGTGCATTAAACCGAGTAACTAAGGGACATCAGTTTCAACAGTTCAAAGTATTTTTTGGAATAATATTAATTGTTACAAAAATTTGCCAATCAGGATTTACAACTAAATATAACCCACAATTAGGCACTAACTCTTTTCTGTTGAAAATAATAAGACCTCATTCTTTTCTTCCATATTGAGATAAATGGATCAAAGTGAAATTAACTGTGGCAGTGCTTTTAGTCGATTTCTATCGCTAAAGTATTTGCAACATTCAATTAAACAACAGTGCTGATAAACTATTCTTATATATTATTTGGTTTTAACTAAGGTGGATAATGAGCATGAGCCATAGGACTTTGAGCTTTTTCATAAGGCAGTATGTCATTTTCCAAATATAAAAACATATAATTATTTGACTTGGATTAATATATTCATCATAGTATACACTATTACTGTCTCCTTAAGCATTTCAGACAATTACCTATCATAATCACTCAGGCTAGAGGGCTGAGATCTATGCAACTCCCACCGTCTCATTTAAATCCAGGTGCACTCAATCACCCATTCTTGTTTTTATTGACAGTATGTTTGACAGATATCAATTTTTGTCTTTCTTAAACTAGACTTCATTACTTACATTACTGCTATAGAACTGAATTAAAACTCTGGGCATCTGACACTTAGTGTGGCTGCCCAATTTGCAAATAGATAGACCTTCCTCTATAGAACCAGTGATATTTACTAGATTAACCAATTGGAGTGCTATAAATAATGGCCAGTCTGCTAGCTGCCCCCTCCATCATCTTTGATCCATCATTTCCTTCATTATAGGATCCTAGGACTCATTCAAACAAGTTTCACAAACAAAAGCAAAAATAGACACAAAATTAAAAAAAAAACTAAACTCTAAATAAAAGCTTCTGCACCTCAAAAGAAACAGTGACCAAGATACAAAGACAATCCACAGAGTGGGAAAAGATATTCACCCAATACCCATCTGACAAGGGGTTAATATCCAGGATGTATCAGGCACTGGTAGCCCTTCACAAGAAAATAACAGCCAACCCTATCAAAAAATGGGGAGAAGAAATGAACAGAAGCTTCCAAAAAGAAGAAATTCGAATGGCCAAAAGGCATATGAAAAAGTGCTCTTCATCTTTAATCATCAGGGAGATGCAAATCAAAACAACAATGAGGTACCATCTCACACCACAGAGACTGGCACACATCCAAAACAGCAAGAACAACCAGTGCTGGCGTGGATGTGGGGAAAAGGACTCTGATCCACTGTTGGTGGAAGTGCCGACTGGTCCAGCCCTTTTGGAAAACAATATGGGCATTCCTCCGAAAACTAGATATTGAGCTCCCATTTGATCCAGCAATAGCACTCCTGGGAATATACCCGAGAGACCAGAAAACGCATAGCAGAAACACTATCGGTACTTCTTTATTCATCTCTGCGCTATTCACTATAGCTAGAATCTGGAAACAACCTAAATGCCCGAGAACAGAGGACTGGCTAAAGAAACTGTGGTTCATCTACACTATGGAATACTATGCGGCTGTCAGATGAAATTATGAAATTTACCTGCAAATGGATGGACATGGAGACTATCATGCTGAGTGAAATTAGTCAGAAGGAAAAGGACAGATATAGAATGACTGCATTCATTAATCCGACATAAATAGATACCAGTGTTTTACTAAATGTGGGAAATGGTAATGGCAGATTAAAATTCACCATTGAATATACACAAAAGAGACTTAAGTGATAAACTCTAAATATGTGCAGGGCTAGCCACAATGTGTAAAATAAGAGGGAGAGAGATGCAGAGACAGAGAGAGAGACAGAGAGAGAAAGAGTGGAAACGGGGCTGTCTGCTATTAAGGTGGGAGGTGGTGGGGTACATTGGTGGTGGAAATGGGGCACTGGTGGAGGGATGGGTGTTGGTATACTGTATTACCAAGAACCAATTATGAACACCTTTGTAATTGTATGTTTCACGGTGGTATAATAAAAATTTTTAAATATAAATAGGGCGGGAGTGATAGCCCAGCGGGTAGGGCATTTGCCTTGCATGCGGCCGGCCCATGCCGGCCTGGGTTCGATCCTCGGCATCCCATATGGTCCCCGAGCACCGCCAGGAGTAATTCCTGAGTGCAGAGCCAGGAGAAACCCCTGAGTATCGCCGGGTGTGACCCAAAAACCAAAAAAAATTATATATATATATATATATAAATAAATAAAGACATAGGTAGTATTACTGTTCCCATCTGTCCCTCTTCACTTAAATATGTCATCCACCTAGCTAGTATAAATTTCACCTATATTATGTAACTATTAGTAGTTACCTAATTTATGAAACTACCAGGAAAAAGTTTGATTATAAAGGTTAGAAGAACAGAGAATGAGATAAGTCCAAGCTACATATAATTTAAAGCTCACCAATTTTCACTTTCATTTAAAAATACGTAAGAATGACCCATATTATTACTAGGTCTCCTCATAAGACCCGAAATGTCGATTCTCCCTTGACTATCACTGACAATAAAGCCCATAATGACTTACACTAGTATGGATACAGATCTCACAAACGTAAAGAAACATGGAAAAGACGCTGTAAGTGAAAAGAATCTAAGCCATTCTGCAGAGGAAAGAGTTGCAGAAGGAAATGACGGTTTAGAAGCTTTGGATTTTGCCAGGCACAATAGGTAAAATAAACAGAATAGAGTTGAGAATGAAAAGAACATTTTAAAAGGAATGTTTAGGACATAGTACTTATCATGAAGATCATTTGGAGCTTCTGTAATAGGTATCACAACTGCAGACCATTACATTTACACAGAGATTTATCCTGTATTTTCAGTAAAGAGAAGGAACAGAAGGTATTTTCCATAACAAAAATGTGATAAAGGACACTGAGCAAGGAGAAGAACTTAGAGTCCCATTATTTTGTTTGCCCTTAACACACTGCTAATTGATAGTGTGCAGTGGGCACTAGCTTTGCCTTGGCTCCTCTACTAGCAACTTAAGGTTTTCATCTCTTACACCACTGGTTTTCAAACTGTGTTAAGGTCTTCAACTTAGGCACCTCTGAGATGGTGGGCAGCACAAAAAGCCAGGTGGATCAAGGAAATAGACCCCCAATCCATTACTAGTCTGTCTCACCAGGGAAGTGTACAGAACAGTTGTTCTCAGTCTATTCAAAGCTGTGGGACCATCACCAATATCTACTTCCAGAATATTCCATTGCATCAAAAAGGAATCCTGAACCTGTTCACAAAAAGCCCCTTTTCCTCCTCTCCTTAAGCCACTGACAGTCACTGATCCATTTGCTGTTTCTATCGAACTCTTCTGGATATTTCTTATAAAAGGAATTATACAACATGTGGTCATTTGTAATGGATTTCTTTCTTAGCATAATGCCTTACCATGTTGTCAATGTTTAAGTTTCAGTATAAACTCTAAGATAAAAATATGCACCATTCCATTGAAGAATAAAAATCTTATTCCAAATTATACACTCATTCTTTAGCTAAACGAATTTAAGAGATTGAAGGGCAGAGCAAAATTAACCAATAAGTAAACAGTACAACCTTTTACTTTCAGAAACAGAAACTACTTATCTCCTTCTCTAGAAGTTATAATAGGAATTGGAATTAATCTTGAGTTTCAGATAAGGCTTAATTATGTATTTTTAAATGAGTGACTTTTCATACACAAGTATCCATTTTAATCTGAGTCAATTTTCATATTTTTAGAAAAACATTTATAATTCAATCATCAAGTTCACTAATGACAGACATTATGTAACATCAAAAGAAAATGAAAGGCAGTTAATCCTACAGAAACCTGATATTAAATTTAGGAAGCAGAAGGTAATTCTTCAATTGGGATAGAGCCAAGAAATGAGTTAAGCCCATTTCTCAACAAAAAAGTTAAAAATATTTGTACATATTTGATCTAATCTGCTATTTAATGACAGTATGTGATTTTCTAGATTTAAAAATGTTATTCAGGCTCAACTTTATCTTCAATGTAGGTATAATTGTTTTTCTTTTTTAAAGCAAATAACTAGACATTAAGATTACAGCATGAAATTGAAAAGATTACTCATTACTACACAGATTATACAATGTCTAAAGTTTTGCATTCCTTTAAAGATTAAGATTTTCATTTATGACAGTAAGAAATGAGATGGGCTGGTAGCAATGCATATGTCTAGCATGCTCAGAGCCCTGAGTTTGATGCCCTACATGACCAAATCATCAGGCCTGAATTGCTGGATGGAGGGAGAGAGGGAGAGACAGAGGGAGGGACGGAGGGAAGGGAAGGGAAGGGAAGGAAAAGGGCTAGGGGGCTGGTACAGGAGTTAAGGCACTTGTTTTGCATGTGACCACATCCAGTTCAATCTGTGATACCCCACCTGATCCCTGAACATAACCAAGAATGATCCCTGAGCAAGAACTATAAGTAATTCCATGAGCACCACTGGGTATAAAACAACCACTCCCTGTGCACATGAAAATGCACACACACAAATGCACATGCATGCATTCACGCACACACACACACAAAGACAGGAAAAGGAGAACAAGGATTATATAAATCAAGTGAGATGAAATAAAGATACAGATATGTTTATTAACTGTTTCCTTCAAACTCATTTAACCACTAAGTCAAATAATTAGGACAACTTTTTTGATCCATAAGGAATGAATTTTTTAGGATTTAGACCTAAAGAGGCAATAAGGAGAGAGTCAATCTTGCAAACTGGACTTCACTCCTAGAAAAACTATCACACTTTGTAGAGAAAGATTCCAAAAACATCCATGGTAAGTAAGTACCAAAACCACTCCCCACAGTTCACCGGATCCTCTCCACTTCCTGCTTTTACTAAAAGTAAAATAATATTACTAAAAGTCTCACTAAAAGTACGTTGGATCTCTAGGTTTCTCTGCCATACTTGCTATTTTCTTGTCAATACATGTTGTGATTTGTTTTTGAGAGTCTGAATTTTTCCGAGTGTTATTTTCTGGTATGTTTCAGTAGCACACCAGAACACCTTCTCTAGCCCACAGGATTGACTGCAAATCAGTAGCTGCCTCCAGAAAATGCCTCAGACTCAGGTCTTAACTGCTGACGAGACCTAAAGAAACTGGAGGAAGCTCAGAGGCAAACGGCAAGACATTTGCTCATCTCTCAGCGGCTTTCATGACAAATGCCTACACACCTCTGTTGAGGGTCGCACAACTGTGATGTTTTAATGTTCCCACTCCATTTCTCTTATTTGAAACACTCTACAGTTATGATTCCCCATGGACTGCTTCACCATTCCCGGATACAGCTCATCAGAAAAGGCAGCCGGCTACATTGGATTTTCCCGGTTTAACTATCTTTTTCTTCCCCTATAACAAATTTAATAATAACAAATGTATTATCCTCTTTCAAAGATACAGCATTCTTTTTCTATTGGTCTGCTTTAAGGAAGTCACCGAAGCAATGCTCAGGAAAAGTCCGGGAACCCTCAGATTGATTCTCGGCCATCCAGAGAGATAGTTCAATGCGGGGGAATGAGGGTAGAGTATTGCTTGGACCTTCTGTGTCAGCGATTACCACCACACTCCAGTGGTGCTAGAAAATTTTCAAGTCCACTCTGGGCAGTGTCTGGGGGCCCTGAGTGCTATAATAGAAATACTCAGGGGGCACACGTGTTGTTGGGAATCTAATGGGCTAGCCACATGCAAAGTCTTAAACCTTGTACTATCTCTCTGATCCCTTTTGTTATTTAAAATATCATTACGAATACATACAAGCATATTTAGTAGATTTTAACCTATTGCAAGTCTTCTCATCACTGAAGCTCAAATTGTCCCATGTTTGCCCAGGAAGGGCCTCTCTGTTTTGGCCATGTTATCTTTAAGCCTTAGACTTAATCCTACAGACCTCAGGATGCCGTCTCCAGTTAGGCTGGTGGTCTGAAGTCTGTTCTCTATTAAAATCTAAAGGAAGTGCTCCTGGAGCCAGAATTACCTGAATTTTTGCATGCTGGTGAGCTTTCCTGAGTATTTTGCTAGATAACAGGTTTGTTTTTTTCCAAACACAAAATCCATGGCTTGCACATTTTGTCCTGTGTTAACAGGACCCCCTCTATTTTCAGCTAGTATAAAACATGGCTCTTGTTAAGTCTGGTGAATATCTAGTATGTATATATATATATTTTTTTTTCCTTTTAAGTCATAATTTTCCTTTTGATCCTTTAAAGCCTAGAAATTTTATTGGAATATGATACTGCTGGTCATTCTGAGTGAAAGCTATCAGGTGTACATTGTATTCTTTCAGTGAATAGTTTTCAATTTGTCTATCTCACCTTTTTTTTTCTTTTTTGGGTACTGGTGAGTGGAAGTTTACCTTGGATTTTTATTTTTAGTGTTCTTTTTTCCTTGAGATTCTACTTTAAGGACTCAAATTTATACTTTCAAATTTATATTTTTTGTTTGCAAAGCTTTCTACTTGTAATTTTTTGACCTGTTTAATATTGTATTCTGTGTTTAGTTTTGAGATTACTTTTCTCTGATTTTTTCTATTTTATTTTGAGACATTCAACTATGATATTGATTCACTTTTATCTTCATATGGTCTTCGTAAAGTTTTAAATGATTTTGTCTTTGATTTCTAATTCTCCCCTGAGTTCCCTCCCCATTATTTCTCAGGGAATTCCTATTTGTAATATTTACAATTCCGATTTTAACTTCCTGTGCTTTCTACTCCTCAGAACTCAGTTGGAAATAGAGGCAACAATTTTTACCTTTTCAGTAAGTATCTATTTCCCACATACTTTGTTTGTAACATAATTATTTTGTTTTTACATAATTTCTCAATCACTGCTTCACGTGAGACTGTACTTTGTGTTGTGTCATTTTTACCAACGTTTAGGATGAGACAATATTGTCTAGATTTACTGAGCTCTTCTCTTCTCAGCTCTTCAGTTTAGGGACGTGCTGGTCTTCCTTCGCCTACTCTGACTAGTTACATCTTTCATTTTTGTTCCCAATTTTAGTACGACCACTGCTGAGTGTTGCTTCCATTGCTAGCACTTGCTGAGCAAGCCACGCTCTCGGAACATTCCAGAGACCCTTCAGGCTTTCTTCTGGATTCCTCCCAGGTTCAGATTTCTGTGCTCAAACAAATCTTTTCTTTCCCACTGAATACCTGTTGCTTATTTTAGGATACTTCCAGATCTGAGGCACCTTTTCATATTTTCCTTTTAATCTTTTCTTCCACGGATAACAAGATTTTGCAGGTTTTGTGGGTGCTGATGGTTTTTGTATTTGTATATCTACATATAAATGTGTATTACTCTACTCATACATTTTTATACAAATATTCAAATTGTATTTTACTGCAAGTGTTGGAGCTGATAAATCATCAAACTCTCAAGTAATGAATAAAGACTAAAATTGTTTTTTCCCTCATAATGTGAATTATAGGAACAGTAAAGCTAAGGTGCAAAATCATCCAGAATTCAGAAATGCAAACCATCAAAATATCACATTCAAGTAGGTCGTTGAATAAAAGTGCTTCCCCTCTTAGCTCAAAAACTATTAACACCTCAGGTATCCAAAACTACGCATAAAAAGGAATTAGTAATAATAATGTCCAGTGACTTTAAGACCAAATTACAACATCAAATTACTTAACAATTTAGACAAAGCAGTAAAAGGAACGGAAAAATAATTTTTAAATATTCATTTAAAATCTCCAACATTTTGCTTTTTACCAATTTGTAATGGGATCACAGCATAACTAGGTTCTTTGACCAATATTTTTATATTCGATTTCCAACTGTTAACTATGATACAAATGTTATATACATATGAAAAAGTGAAGTACAAAGAGGAAAATCAAGTCACACAAAACAACAGCGTCATCATTTGGCACATGAGTATTTGTGTGCCAAACAAGAATATGATTTTCGTTTTATTTCTGGACCACACTCAGCAGTGTATAGGCTTACGCCTTGCTCTGCCAGGGCGAGGTTGGGGGACAATATGTAGTGCTGAGGACTGAACCTGGGCCAGCTCTGTGCAAGGCAATGCCCTTTGCCCTATACCACCTGTCCAGCTGAGAAAGTCATCATCATCATCATCGGGAAAAAGCACAAATGCTCAAGCCCTTGCTATATATCAACCAGTTGCAAGGTTTGGTGAATATATGTCAATGCGCCCCTAATGCTATGTGCATCACCTTTAATTTATCCTCAACTGATCAAAAAGACCTCCCTAATATTTTATTTACTTCTTTCATCTGCTGGGTCAGCCTAGCAGTGCTCCGGAGCCCAGGGAATACTGTCCATACTTAGCCAAGCCCGCTAGTGATTTAATACAAAGGTCTGAGAATATGGCGCTGCTCAAGCCACACAGTGCTAGAACCCACCAGGAAGACCCCACTGATGCTTGAGGGTCTTCAAAGACACACCTGGCCATGCATGAGGGACTCCAGGGCTATATCCAGAAATACCTAGGAATGCATATGGTGCCAGGGATGGAACACAGATCCAGAACATCTGTACTATTGCTCAGCCCCTCAGTACTGTTTAAAATCGGCAAACAATTAGTCCATTGTGATTTAAATTTCATTCACTTTAAAAAAGCTGAAATTCAGACAACACACTGCATTTCACAGATAGAATAAACTCAGAGGGATAAACTCAGATGCTCTCAAATTCTAACAGGGAAAAAAAAAAGCTGAAAGTAAAACATCAGCATCAACAGAACCATGAAGGTTCAGGATAACTGTAGTAATAAGTCATGCAAAGTGAAATGGATTTTGTCCAAACTTCACCTTAAAGTTAATGAGACAATCTAAATGCAGTCAAGGTACTGGGAAAACAATGCAAAAGGGGCTGAACTGAAAAAAAAAAACAACCAAACCCTGTTCAGGATGCTGAGGTCAGGCAAAACAACAATGCTGTGTTGTTAGCAGTCTGGCAAACATCTGAAGAGACGAGATGGCCGAAACCAACTTGCACACAATGTAGAGCTTTCCACAGGATGAGTCGGCAGCTTCTGATATTTGACTTTTATAGTCTGATGGATTTATGAATGCTGGCAAGGGTGAGTGTAGAGGAGTGGACAAAAAGGCTATTTCTGTTTCTTTTTTGTTTGCACTTATTTCTCACCAACAATGTGTGATTTGTAAGAAATATGAGATTTCACTTTCAGCTTTAAAGAGAATCTTTTTAGAACACTACCCTTCCACAGCCTCTAAAAGCACAGTGAATACAGAATATTGCTTTATTGTTTTATTTCCCAAGATAGCAAGAACGTACCTGACCTGTTGCTCGGAGGGCAACCAGAGCTTTACTTAAAAAATGCCAGACAAATCTCTTTTGCCAGGTTTAGTAAACTGTTTCCTAGGATGATATTATTTTCCCTGTGACTCCTTACCAACATCTCCAACAATCAGGAGATGTTGGAGATGGGACTAGTTCCATCACAGGCCAAACAATCAGCAGGCTACTTCATAATGATTCTACACCAGGAAGCGGAAATGTTCAGAGTGGCTGTTGTTGAGGGTGAAAGGTTTGGACTATACCTTGTGGTGTGAGCGGGTCACATGATGAAGGGGTTGCGTTGACTACCTTCAAGGCAAGTGCCTAAGCTCACACTGCACTATCTCTCCCAATCTTTTCCAACAACACAACTTTAGAACTATCCCATTTCTTCTTCTCCATGTCTCTCAAACCATTTTCTGATACCAGCCACCTGGTATCAGAAAATTGATACCTGGTATCAATTTTCAGATTGATTATCAGATTGCTGGTATCTCTATTTATTTATGAATAGTTGTGATCTCTACTGACTTTCCTCATTTCTCTTTTTCAGTAACTCAATTTCCTTCCAGTCCCTCACCAGATAGTTTCTTCTGTTTAACCTTTCTTTCTCCAATTTTTTTGCAGACTGTGAGCTCTATACACAATCTCCTACATAGTGCTCTTACTGCACTTGCAACCTTTCCCCTACTGAGTTCTGATTAATATCGTCTTCTAATAATCTTCCGCATTATAAGTTGTGTAAACTCATCTCCACAAAATTCAGGATGACGGTCTCTACCGTTTTCCCCTTAGTCTCAAAACTTTCTTGCTTACTAAAATGATCCATCCCTCCAAACCCCTTTTGACTCTTCCTTGGCCAGACACAGCTTCCACAGTCAACTGCAGAGACAGATGATCTTCATTTCACCGTTCAAGCCTATGATGCCCCGCTTGCCACACACTGAGGTCTGGCCAGATCTCAGCCATCGCCATTCCTCAAAGCAATTTAGCCCCAGATTTCTAACTTGGGCAAATCTGCTGCAGACCCAAAACTTCTCATCTTCCTTCCTACTCATTTAGATATAAAAAAAGCAACAGCTATTTTTAACTCCAAGTTCTTGATCTCTAGTCCCTCAGCCTATTTTGGAATTTCTTCTGTGTAAAGATAGCAAATAACCCGCAATATTACAAAACACCTCTGAATCACTCACGGTTGGCCTTCAGCTACACCTCTGTTAATTCCAAAGATGCTGAGCAAGGCTGGAGTCAGAGCCCACAAATCTTTGCCAATTAACCTCAGCTGCACCCACTTTCAGTGTACTAATCAATTTACTCATCTCTTCGTGACTCAGGCTTGCCCCCAGTAGCAATTCCAAATGTTTTCCATTCTGCTTCATATTGAACCCTAGTCGACTCTCTTCTGCTGCCAGCAATGACGTGAGCTCTTCTATCACATGTAAAATCCACCATGCTCTCCCATTTAGAGGTCCTGTCCCGTCCCGTCCGTCCCGTCCGTCCCTCCCCTCCCCTCCCCCTTCCCTCCCCTTCCCTTTCCTTTCCTTTCCTTTCCTTTCCTTATCTTTAACATGGTGTTTGGGGTCAAACCCAGGATGAAAAGATTTATCTTCTAAATGTCACCCAGGAAGTTTTCTAATTTGAATTAAATTTTGGTTATTTGCAACAGAAAACAGAAAATTTAAAGATTACCTTTACAACTAAACCTCTGGTACATAAGAGACTTAAAACAGACAAAATGTAACTATCTTCAAAATAATAACCCCAAATTCAAATCTGTCCATTAATAAAGAAAAGTTTGGATCATCTCAATCTATAAGCTCAGTAAGTAGAAACACATATATGTCTGCTACACAGATACCTCGTTTCTCCTTTGTTTTTTCTGTATCTCTAGTCACCAGAAGAAAATATACCATTTGGAGTTTCATACCAACAACACAACATTCCATTAAGCATAAATACAACACTGCTTGCTACTGTGTTACGCTGACATTAAATCACTACATTCATGCTGTTAACTACAAAAATGACACAAGTCATTTTTGGTCAGATGAGATACCTGACCTCTTACATCCTTTCCAGTTTTAATTACTTGTACTTATATCTCACCTATGAGTTCATTTGGCTTTCCTGGACCAGGATTAAGTTTAGTACAAAAGAATCTAACAGTCTTGTCATCAGAAGTTAAAAAAGAACAATTGAAGAATAAAACTACCACACAAAAGAAAAACAAGCAAAATATTTTGCTTTTATGGAGGAAGACAGGGAATTTGGGAGTTCACAGAGAGAGTAAGAATTGAACTATTTTTGTGAGAAGGTAGAAGTTAGAGAAATGAAGACAGAATGAATGTCAGGCAATATTTTCCATGCTCAATGTTTTAGATGGGCTCTTATTGACTGTGAGGGAACAAAAATCCTTACATGTGGAAAGTTTGGCGAAAATATGGCATGGGAAATAATAAGACAACAATAATAATAAAATATCCTAAAAAAGCATGTGCTTAATTTCTGCATGTCAGTGCCTTATTATAAGGTCCCAAAATACCTTTATAAACTATAATAGTAATCCATCCATATTAGCTTTCCTACATTTAAAAAAGACAAACATTGTCATAGATAACAAACCAACATGTTGAAATATTGGAGCTTTGAGGATTTCATATGAGGCATAGAAAATTCAGAAAGTTTTTAACAATAGAAACATTCCAATTGTGCTGGGGGAAAAAAGAAATGAATTAGAAGGGGAAAGAAATCAAGTCAGCCATGGTACTAGAAAAATTTCCTAACCACAAGTAGAGAAATACTTTATGAGGAATGAAAACGTCAAGGTTTGTCTAGAGCTGTCTGAACACTTAACACTTCACAGGTGCTTATTATCATTATTGAAAAATTCTTATTTGAGTTTATTCTTCAAGATGACAGACAGCATATGGACTTAGGGAATATTAGTTAAAATATGAATAAAGCTTAGTTAGGAGGGGTAAGCAAAATTCAAAAGAATGTGAATGAAACAAAGTTGGAAAAACTGTTAAATGTATTTACTGAGTCTAGTACATGCACTTCACATATCTGACAAACAACATTGTTTCTGGTGTTATTTTTTAATAGAAAACTTTAAGATATTTAAGTGCATGACTTTTCAAATATCTATATACACATATTTTTAGTTATTTCATCAAAGTTGTGGTATTCAATGTAGAAATAATCTAAGATAAGAGATTTACGAGAAAGTTAGTTGGTGATTCGGACCAGTAAGCAAGCATGCCTACATTGGCCCAACGACTGATGTTGAAAAAATGTAGATCACAAATTTGTATGAGTATTTAGGAAAACCATTAGGCATTATTATTGTATTTTAAACTAAGGAAAATATGATATTTTTTTGCTACCCGTGTCGTATGTGACATGCCAAATACCACTAATAATTATAGACCTCATTCCCATGACCTGATGGAATGGTTTGAGGCTCTTTATGTACCTGGATCGGGCTGATGCCCTTAGGCTATCTCGCATGTGACAGGACATATTGAGATGTTACTGGTGCCCGCTCAAACAAATCAATGATATACGGGAAGACAGTGATACAGTGATCTTGATATAGGTAGTAAATTTTTGCACATCTTTAATATACATTAGTGATTTCTCATTCTGGTGGTTTTATAATCAGTAATCTAAATTTTCAGCTATCACTACATACATTTTAATATTATATTTCTATCCAATCTACTTCCTTTTTACCAGAACCATTTAAAGAGTTCTACACAGTGGCCAGAGCGATAGCACAGTGGGTAGGGTGTTTTCCTTGTACCTGCCAATCAGGGTTTTATCCCCGGCATCCCATATGGTCCCCCTGAACACTGTCAGGGAGTAATTCTGAGTCAAGAGCCAGGAGTAACCTCTGAGCATCGCCAGGGATCACACACACACACACACACACACACACACACACACACACACACACACAAAATAAAGAGTTCTATACAATCTTCTCTTTTTCTCTTAAATTTCATCTCCTGCTATTCTTTCTTTTGTGCAGGGAAAATTTCATTTTATGCGATTACTACCAGTTTCTTTATTCTGAGTCAGTACACCTCTTTCACCGTCTAGGGAGAGCTTCGTGAATGTGTGGGCTATGCAGTTCAGTCTCACACTCAGACACTCCTGAACCTGGCTGAAAAGCTCTACTAGCCATTAAGAATAAGACATTCTGAATGTCTTAGCAACTTCTGAACAGGAAATCCAGAGTTCCCTTATTCTCTCTGCATTTCAGGTTACATAGTGCTACCTACGTCCCTTCTCTTGCTTGCCAAGCCCCTGCTTGCTTTCTTTGGTGCCCTAATCATGCCCAACCTTTCCTACTCTAGACCATATAGTCTTCGTTTTTTGATGGGCTTTTTCACCACCTCGTTATACCTCCGATTCGCTTCTCCGCCTTCAATCTCAAGATAAATATTAATTTCTCAGAAGCACCTTTCCTGATCACTCTATCTCTAGTGCTTCCTTTAATCTCTTATCCATTTATTTTTTCTTAAGACTCACAGACATGGGGCAGAGGTGCTACTGGCTCTCCCCTGTGCCCAGACGCTCATGAGGTGCCCAGGAGGGATGGCGGGTTCTAGCCCTGGCCCGCCACCCCAGCAGAGCCTCACAACTAACCAGACGACCCCCACTCCATGAGGGCCTCCATTTTCCACATCTGGACTTCCCCCTTATCAGAACTCCACCCAGAAGACCAGCCTATCATAGCCCTGCTCGCACGGCCCCGGTTCATCAATAAATGCCGGATTTAGAGATGACTACAAGAGTATGCTACCTGCACAGCAGAGCCTGGCAAGCTGCCCGTGTTGTATTTGATATGCCAAATACCAATAACAATTATAGACCTATTCCCATGACCTGATGGAATGGTTTGAGGCTCTTTATGTTCCTGGAGCAAGCAGGTGCCCTTGGGCTCTACTTGCATGAGACAGGTCATATGGAGATGTTACTGGTGCCTGCTCGAGCAAATCGATGATGAACAGGGAAGACAGTGATACAATGAAGGCATTTACTACAATCTGTAATGATCTCACTGATTCACTGTCACACATCTCCTCCTCTTAAATGGAAGTAGCAGGAGAGGTAGTAATTGTGTTTACTTGGTCCGACGCTGATGAAATGTTAGGACCTAGAAAAGCTTCTGACTCCTGCTTTGGCACTCAGTACTGATGTATTGAATTAATGCTCAGTAAGAAATGGTGCTTAGCAAATTTTCTTAGAATTTTTCCCTGGTTAATGATCCAATATTGATTTTTCATCTACTATAATTCAGCAATATTTTCTGGAGCATTTCTTTTCATCTATCATGTGTGTGTATTTATTTGAGATATAAGTTAAGAAATATGGGATTTGCATATGTATATTTACAAATATTGCTGCCTTTTGATCAATTTATTATTTCAAAGTTACCCAATTCTTTACAAAGAACAAAAAAATAGTATAAACATTTGAATGAATGCTGATCCACTATGTGGAAGTTAAAGAACAGCTGCTGACAGGGAAATGAAGATAACTTTTTTTTTTTTTTTTTTTTTTGCTTTTTGGGTCACACCCGGCAATGCTCAGGGGTTTCTCCTGGATCTGCACTCAGGAATAACTCCTGGCGGTGCTCGGGGACCATATGGGATGCCGGGGATCGAACCCGGGCGGCATGGGCCGGCCGCGTGCAAGGCAAACGCCCTACCCACTGGGCCATCGCTCCGGCCCGAAGATAACTTTTTTAAATAAAATAGTCCTAGAAAAATGGAAGAGTAAGAATCAGGATCGAATGTGGCAGAGTAAAATTTGAATACTGCCAGGATATGACAATAATGTAAAATGGTATAAGCTTCTTTTTAGGGAGACAAGCTGATATGAATTGTTTCACCAGAAAAATACTCATATCCAAAAATCCTGACCACCTCCATCTAGCACTTCATATCATGGAGCTTCACATACTATCCTGACAAAAGTCTGTCTTCACAAAATCATTTGTGCTATTTATAATACCAAACAATTTATTAAATGTTCAAATTTAAGGGACTAGTTAGATCAATGATAACACTTTGCACAAGTTGTGTATATCATTGTGATTCAATTAAAATTTCTTTTTTTTCAAATTTACTTAAGTAGCTGTTGCAAGGAAAACGCATAGTATGTACCTTAGGGAAATGACACAACGTAGTGGAAAACAGCACCCCCAATTATGAAAGTATAAAAATAAAATCTTAACAAAATCACAAACAAAATATTGGGATTTTATTAATGAGCTAGACTTACATATTAGGATTTTACTAAGTAAATATAATAATTATTAAAACATATTTTAAAACATATTTCAAGTAGCCTTAAAGAAGCACTTCTCATCACAAGTAATTATTTTTGATGTACGTTAGTGTGAACTTTTAAAAAGCATATATGCTCTTCTAATATACCAAGATTTACTCTTAACAAAAGTTAAATTAAAATTTAACACAGATGTAAAGAAATATACAAATTAATTTTATAAAAAATATGATTTGACATTGATTCATTTACTCAAAAAAGGAAAAATGAAAGAATTTTTTCCAGAAAAAAAATTAGATCTCATCATGCTGAATATTAATAGACACTACTAAATTCAACAATAACATACTGAAAACAAAGCCCCAAATCGTGGCTTAATACTTACAGGTATACAATATTCCACCATTGGATAATGTAATTTGTGGCCTTTGCTGTTCGACCAGAAAAAGCAACTCTGGCAGACATCATAGTTAAAGTGCTTTTAGGCTTCTATACCTAGAGAGAGAAGAAAAAAAATCAGTGGCATGCATGACTGTTAGTCCAAATCAATCATTTGTAACAAGGAACTTGATCCATCCAAATCACTGTGGAAATAAAAGGTATATTGGCTACATGTGTGGAATCTGTTTAGCATCTTAGCTCTAATAGAAAAGAAAATGTGGAATTTAACAAAGGGAAACTAATGAAAATGCCTCCCAAGTGAAAAACAAAATTAAAAAACTAGCAAATTCTGAATACTGTTTGGTATGAGAAGGCAGATTCGATTTCGAATACATTCCATAATGTCTAAATAATGAATATATGTAGTAAAAAAGTTTAAAGGGCTTATTCGTTATTTTAGTTTATTATTTAGTTTATTATTTTAGTACTTGACACATCGATCTAGAATATAAATTATGCCATTGATAAGAAATAAATCTCAAACTTCACACATGAAGGAATGATGTTTTACAGTGATATCTTTATACATGGTTTAGGCCAGTCATTAGAAAAAACAAGTGGAAAAAAGAGAAATGAAGAAAAAGACTGACCAGAATGCATTCTACAACGGAAACAACTTACAAACGCATCTAAAATGAGATCATAGAAGGCTGCAGAGTCACTATGAAAGGTAAGGCGCCTGCTGGGTGCGCGGCAGGCTCTGTTTTAATTCCTGGTCCCATGTGGTTCTCTGAGCACCATTGGGAACAAACTCCAAGCACAAAGCTCAGACGAGTTCCTGAGCACCACAGGGCATAGCTCCCCCAAAACAGAAAATTACTTAATAAACTAATTAATTAAAATAATGAGAGCAAATATCAAATTTCAATTACCAATTCTGACTTAGAGGAGAAAGAGTCTGGATTTTATGTTTATCTTGTATTGAGTGGAAATCGACACCTAGATTGCCTTCTACTGAAATGGTAATAACGAAGAACATAAATATAATCAAGCCTACAGGAAAGATTTAAAGTTTGAGAGCTGTATTGGATAGTGGGGTGGGCAAACTTGTCTTGTGCTTGATATTACAGGAATGGCTTTCAGTTTTTCACCACTGAATCAAACTTTGTTGTGGACTTGTGGTAAATGGCTTGAACTATGTTGAGGAAAATCCCTTCGACTTACATTTTATTGAGGATCTTTATCATGAATGAGTATTAGACCTTGTCAAATGCTTTCTCTGTCCTCACTGATATGATCATAATTTTTTATTCTTTCTTGTATTGGGATAGTGTATTATATTGACAGATTTGTTTATATTAAACCATTCTTGCACCTTTGGGATGAAGCCTACTTGGTCATGGTGTATGATCTTTTTTGATGCGTTGTTTTATTTAGTTGCTAGTATTTTCCTAAGGATCTTTGCATATATTTTCATCAGGGATAAATATTTTATCCCTGATGAAAATAATTTTCCTTCTCAGTGATGTCTGCCCACTTTTGCTAATAGGGTAATGTTTTCTGCATGGTAACTGGGAGAATTCCTGTATCTTCAACTTTCGGAAAGAACCTGAAAAGGACTGGGAATAGGTCTCCATTACAGAAGTGAATGCACTAACTATGAGCCCATCTAGGTCCAGAATTTTGTTTTTGGGAAGACTTTTGATTACCATGGCAATTAGTGAGAGAGAGAGAGAGAGAGAGAGAGAGAGAGAGAGGAGAGATTAAGGGCATGCAGATGGGAAAAGAAGTGAAAATCACAGTTTTATATTTAAAAAACCCTAAAGACTTCATGAAGAAAAAGCTTTCAGAAATGACAGACTTGTATAGTAAAATGGCAGGCTACAAAATTAACACAGAAATCCTGGTTTTCTATGATGGCATAATGGGTACTGGACCACTGTATGACAAAAACCCAAACACCGAACATCTTTGTAATTGTATATCTTAGGGTAGTATAATAAACTATTAAAAATTTAAAAAAGAGAGAATTTTTAAACGCCATTAACACTTCCTTCTTCAATAGGATCCTTTGTTTTCTTTGTATACATTTTCACCTGTCTTGTTAAGCTAATCCTAGGTAGCAGGTTCTGAGCCCCGCTTAACACTTCTACTATCTTTCTATGTCCTAGTCTTTCCATGACTTTGCGCCTCCTATGAATGCTTCCCATACTTCTCCTATTCTTCAGTCCAAACTCTTCCACCAGTGAACTTGTTAGTTAACCATAAACACAGCTAACATTTATTGAATGTCTGCTCTTCCGACAACAACTGCCCTAGTCATTCCCCCACACAAGTAACTGCTTCCAGAGGAAACACTCAGAGAAACTAATGTTGAAGAAACTCAGGTTCTTGAAAAAATTACCAAAGACACAGTCAAATGGTAAATTCAGGATGTTAAATTTAGATTCTGAGTCCAGAGCTAGCTTCTCAATCCACTGCCTACAGCAAATCCTGCTATAGACTTGATGTCTTCTCATTGGCTGCATCCATCTCTGTATTGGAAACAGACATTTTACATCAATACTATACATTTACTCAACACTGTTTTCCCTTTCTATCTACTCTTCCATTTCCATGAAATATTTCACGGTTATTCGAAGGCAAAGAGTAAAAATAAATAGTCATGGTCTCACATCTTATCTTTGTTAAGTATAAATATTATCCTACAGCTGGTTTCTGTTATTTTCTATTAGGAACAAACACTTTATGGGCTACTAAGGCTGCCAAACACTTTTATTCTTTATGGCTCGTGGTCTAATTCTTCACTCCATGGCTTCATAAATCTGGTCCTCATCACATCTCTTGTTATGGCAATGTTCACACATGGCAGGTTTTATATAAACTGACCTCTCACTTGATTAGTTAAACTAGATATTTCCCCATGGTTCTATAATATATTTTATACCCAGTATAGTATTTTATTCTATCAACGTTCCCACCAATGCCTCTATACAGCAAAAAAATGCCTCCTGAATGTTAAATATCTCTTCTAGCAACCTAATCTCCCTCTTTTCACACATATTGATAAGAATATGATTTCCAGAGTCAAAAGATCTTGATTTCCATTCCAACCTTGTCTCTAGCACTGAGTAGCCAGTTAAGTGGTAATTCTGCTCCAAACTGTAGTTTTAATTATTTTATGTATAAAGACTACAGTTATTCCATAAGTACTGTTTGTCATTACTGCTTTTAGTCATGGTTTCTTCAACAACAACTTTGGTGAAAACTTAGGGTTCTATCACTCCAATAGTGTTAGTTTTATAGTGAGGCTGAAAATGTAACCTATTTTAGCATAGTCCTAAACCTACTAATCTGATTCTGATTATTTGAAGTACAGTGCTGAGCAGAGATCCTGATATGAAGGTATGCTGTTGGTTTTGATCGAACTTATGCTGTAACTTTATAGAAATAACATACCAGGTGCAAAGCAATTTGATTATTCTCAATTAATACTCAAAACATTATTTCTGGCTTCCAGAATTTGACCTAAATTTTTTCAGACTCTACCACCTCCTTGTCCTGTTAGGTCATTGGTGTCTAAAGAGTCATGCAATGAAAATTTCTGCAACCCACGCAAGGAGAGAATTCAGAGAAATCTCTAGCTCTCAGCAAAGCAGAAATCATATTAACAATAATGGGATAGCTTCAAGAAGTGGCTATAGGGGGACAGGACATTTTCAGTGACTAGAATATATATGCTTCCTCCTTTATTTACTGCTAATCCACCCAAATGGGGATGCAGGAAGGGATGACGGCCGCACACCAATACTGAAGCAGGTGAGGAACCTAGGTAGGACCAAGTTAAAAGTAAGTTTAGTGTTAGCCTTTTGAAAAAGGCCCTATGCATTGCTATAATCTTTACAAGTAAATGGCTGGTTGAGTCTTCCTGGCCACCTGCTTGGGCAGAGAGACTGTTCATTATCTTAGTCTTGTGACTTCTAGTTCTGGGACAGAATTGTATGGTCCTGGGAACTCCAGGAATGTTAAAGATAGGTCCCAAGGATGAGCTGTGGTAGTTAATGGGGAGAAATGGAATTAAGCTGGCAAGGGGGAAACTGAGGCTTTTTCTGTCAATATTATGCAAACAGAATACAGTAAAAGTCATAGCTCTTGTACCTGAATCCAACAATTGGACATTCTTACAGATATTGCATTTTGCCTGATGTTTGGCAGTTCCGCTGCTGCCACTCGTAAAAATGGCAACCAAAACCATAGACTGTGTTTCCAGACGCATTCAATCTATAAAACTCTTTCACACTTATCTCAGGTTGTTATTCTGGTGAAGAAACAAACATTAACTGAGAGGAAAATGCCTCATTAAACTGAAGGTCAAAGGATCATCCAGGTGACATATGGTGTGGAGCTTGTATGTGACAGACCCCAATTATTCTGGCACCACATGGACCCTGAGCATAGAGACAAGATCACTCTTGTCAGGGTGGCCTGGGGAATTTCTGGCATGACACTCTGGGGCTTGAGTGGTAAGGTGAGTTTCACTCTGAGATCCCTGTCCCAAGCAAAATGAGTCAAATGGGGCTTCATAATCTAAAAAATTAGTATAGAATTCAGAGGACTATTATGACTCGAGCTTCAACTACATCAAAAGAGAATCTTTGAAATTCATCCATTTAGGGCTCACTTACCATTATAGGGCTAACACTAGCATGTGACAGGACGAGTGGGGATGTTGGTGCCCACTGAACAAATCTATGAACAACAGAAGACAAGTGATATAAGTGACAAGGGCTGTGCAAAATTTTTGAGTGACATGTAGAGATTTCTAACTGGAAGGCCTAAGTTACAAATGTGGAATAAAACTCTTGTATCTGTGTCTTGCTACAGTTCTGTTAAAAGCAATCAGATTGCATGTGATCACAACACGCTTGTTTTTGCAGGATTTTAAACTTTGTCTTTGCAAATTTAATTTGAAACTTCTGGTCCCTCTTCAATCCCTAATACTGAAAATTTTCACGCCTTGCAAAGTTAAATTTGTACCAGTATCCTCTTGCCTCGGCTGCTGTCAAGGTCAGTTCCGCATGATCTAGCGCATGTGACCACCATCATATTAGAATTCTCCTTTGATTTTTTTTGTATTTGTAATAAGAAAAGGCCATTGTCTAATGTGGTGAACTCATAGCATCAATTCTCCTTACTAACATGATGTGAGCAATTTGACTTTTCCTCTGCAATGATAAATCACTGGATAAGCTTGGTCAAAATATCTGCAGGTTTGTTTCTTATGTGTCTGTTAACATCAATAGTGACAGTTTCAAATTGTTTCTGTATACACTAAGCATTAAGAAAAACAAAGGATTTGTAATTTAACATTTTTAGCCTAGATTGGTACAAAATTTTGCATATCTTCTCCTCCATTAATATGTAGATAAAGAAGTTATCTTAATGATTTTTTTAATTTCTATTAAAAATATCTTGCCTACAAGGAAGTCTATATATTTTATTCACATAGCAAATATTAATTTAGTGGTTAGGGTGGTGTCCAAGCATTGCACATAGTGATACAACAACTAAAAAGATGTATCTCAAATCTTTGTGTTCTGAGCGGAAAACACATTAAACAACCAATTATCAGATTCTGTATGGAATTGAAAGTATAATGAATGCTCTGAAGACAGAGGAGTCTTGAGTGAGTACAGTAGGACACTTATTTCTTTCTCAGAAGGGTGTAGTTGATCTTTTTTTAGAGCCCATTATTAGAGTTGAGAAAATACTCAAGAATGAGCAAAGCTTTAGCAATAAGAAGGTGTCTCCGTGGCTGGCTGAGAAATGAGAAGATGTTCTAGGCAGAAGACACATTTTTCAGGGCAATTGAGGCAGGAATAATGGACATGCAAGTGTGATTGGAAAAGCAGAGAGCAAGTGGACGAGTGACAAAGAAAACAATGAGACTGGAGCAAAGGCAGAACCAAATCATAGCAACGATCCACTTGATCACTTGACATCCTGTTATTCATCGATTTGCTCGAGCGGCGCCAGTAATATTTCCATTGGGATCCTATCACGCTGGCAGTGTAGCCCAATGGCATCTGGTTGCTTCAGGAGCACAAAAAGAGCCCTCAAACTGATTGACGAAGAAAGTCTGACCATTTTTGTTGATGGCAGCCGCATTATCTTTTTGATATCCCTGGTGGATCCTGTCATATCCTACACGGAATTGAATACATATTAAAGATGTTTCATTCTGAAGCATGAAGAGGTTCGGCAAGCTGTCCCTTAAATCAAATGCACCTTTAGAGTTAAATGCAAACTTTTCAAGCAAACCCACTTCCTTCACTTTTTGGTTCCAGCCCAAGTCCCTCGGTCCCATTTCCTAGCAAACTCCTCGCGACACCTCCCAGCACCCTCCCTGCCTCTGATGGTCTTTTTACCTGTTGGGAAGCAGCTCCGAACACTGGGCTCAATGTTACTGCCCAAAAAGCTGCCACTTCCCCAGCTGTCGCCGAATCTGGATGGCGCCATAAAGTAACAGGCCAAGCCACCTTGGTCGCACATCTTCGTCCTGGTCCTGACAATTCATTAAACAGATCTATGTAAAGGAGTGAGGTTAATTTCTACCTACTGTAGTGTTCATTTTGTAAGTTTACTGGTTGGCTATGATTGCACAGAAGGTTGTAAGAAACAAATCGGTAGGGACATCATTCTGACTAGCTGTGTCCTGAATCCCCCAAAACCAAGATTCTTATATGTTGGTAATTAGGAAACGATAACCTACTTTTATTTTCTTATTTGGGGGATTTAGAGGAAGTATCTTATTTCTTTATGGCAAATCAACAGGACACAAATGTACCAATTATCACAAATTTTTTATAAATATGCAAATAAATGCACATGGCTTTGTTCAACGGTTTCAGTAAGGTTTCTCTGATTGAGAATAAAAATAAGACCAAAGTTCCATTGGGGCGGACTAATTAAAGGGTTAAATTTACTATCTTTAGATTTTAACAGCTTTGTTTATCAGCTTTTCAATTCACTCTAAATCCACTCTTCTACATCCTCTCTCCTACACACACCACACACACACACACACACACACACACACACACACACATTTACTTATTTTTTTAGTTTCATATTCATTGCCATGGTTTCTATATTCATTGCCATTTTATAAAACACTGAACACTGAAGAATATAAGCAATCTTTTTTATGGGCTCAACTGGTCTCTCCTTATAATTTTTTTTTTTATTTAATTTCTTATTTTATTTTTTTTTTTTAAGTATTTTATTATACCACCGTGAGATATACAAATAAAAAGATATACAATTAAAAAGTTCATGTTTGGGTTTTGGTCATACAGTGTTCCAGCACCCGTCCCTCCACCAGTGCCCATCTCCCACCACCAACATCCCCGGTTCCCTCCCCTTCCCCAGCCCTGCTCCATGGCAGGTTCTTTATTTCTTTCCCTTTCTCTCTCTTTCTCTCTTTCCTTCCCTTCCAGACTATGGATTACAGAACATACATTAAAAGGTTGTCATGTGTATCCTTTTGCCTCTATTTAATGCTCAGTTCTAGGTTGGCATTAGTACCCCTCGACAATTATTAGCACCCTGTTCCATTTTCTGTCTTACCTAAACTCTGACTCCCACACGTTTGTGATAATTTCCACCTTTGACAAGACCTCCTGATATATGTTTCACTTGACCTTGGATATTGGTATCATAATATGTACATATATATTTATGCCATGCAAATAAATGCAGTCATTCTGTATCTGTCTCTCTCCTTCTGGCTAATTTCGCTCAACATAATCTTCTCCATGTCCATCCATTTATAGGCAAATTTTATAACTTCATTTTTCCTAACAGCTGCATAGTATTCCATTGTGTAGATGTACCAAAGCTTCTTTATCCAGTCATCGATTTTCGGGCACTCTGGTTGCTTCCAGATTCTGGCTATTGTGAATAATGCTGCTATGAACATAAAAGTAGGGATGGTGTTTCCGCTGGCGTATTTTTGGTTTCCCAGAGTAGATTCCCAGGAGTGGTATGGCTGGGTCAAATGGGAGTTCAATTTCTAGTCTTTGGAGGAAAGTCCATATTGTTTTCCAGAAAGGCTGTACCAGCCGGCATTCCCACCAACAATGGATGAGTGTCCCCCTTTCCCCACATCCACGCCAGCACTTGTTGTTCTTGCTCTTTGAATATGTGCCAGTCTCTGTGGTGTAAAGTGGTATCTCATTGTTGTTTTGATTTGCATCTCTCTGATGATTAGTGATGATGAGCATTTTTTCATATGTTTTTTGGCCATTCGAATTTCTTCCTTGCTGAAGTTTCTGTTCATTTCTTCTCCCCATTTTTTTGATGGGGTTGTTTGTTTTCTTCTTGTAAAGTTCTACCAGTGCCTGATATATCCTGGATATTAACCCCTTATCAGATGGGTATTGGGTGAATATTCTTTCCCATTCTGTGGACTGCTTTTGTATCTTAGTCACTGTTTCTTTTGAGGTGCAGAAGCTTTTTAGTTTCATGTAGTCCCATATGTTTATCTTTTCTTCTAGTTGCTTTGTTAGTGATGTTTCACCTTTGAAGATGCCTTTAGCTTCAATGTCGTGGAGGGTTTTTCCTATATTTTCTTCAATGTACTTTTATGGATTCAAGTCTGATATTGAGATCTTTAGTCCATTTTGATCTGATTTTTGTGCATGGTGTTAGACACAGGTCCAAATTCATTTTTTTACATGTTGCTGCCCAGTTTTCCCCAACACCACTTGTTGAAGAGGCTTTCCCTTACTCCATTTTAGACTCATTGCACCTTTATCAAAGATTAAATGATCATGTGTTTGAGGTTGGGTGTCAGGATACTCAATTCTATTCCATAGGTCCACAGGTCTGTTTTTATTCCAATACCATGCTGTTTTAATTACTACTGCCTTGTAGTACAGTTTGAAGTTGGGAAAGGTGATGCCTCCCATCTTCTTTTTTCCCGAGGATTGCTTTAGCTATCCTTGGGGGGTTTATTGTTCCATACAAATTTCAGGAGCGTTTGGTCAATTTCTTTGAAGAATGTCATCGGTATCCTTATAGGGACTGCATTGAATCTGTACAGAGCTCTAGGGAGTATTACCATTTTGACAATGTTGATTCTCCCCATCCATGAGCAGGGAATGTGTTTCCATTTCCTTGTGTCCTCTTTATCTCTTGGAGCAGTGTCTTGTAGTTTTCTTTGTACAGGTCCTTTACATACTTGGGTAAGTTGATTCCTAGGTATTTGATTTTCTGTGGCACAATTGTGAATGGAATAGTTTCCTTAATATCCCTTTCTTCTGTTTCGTTATTTGTATATAGGAAAGCCACTGACTTTTGGGTGTTGATTTTGTATCCTGCCACTCTACTATATGCGGCTATTGTTTCTAGGAGTTTTTTGGTAGAGAGTTTAGGGTTCTCTAGGTATAATATCATGTCATCTGCAAATAATGATAGCTTGACTTCTTCCTTGCCTATCTGATGCCCTTGATGTCCTTTTTCTTCTCTGATTGCTATGGCAAGTACTTCCAGTACTATATTGAATAAAAGAGGTGAGAGGGGGCAACCTTGTCTTGTCCCTGATCTCAGGGGGAAGGCTTTCAACTTTTCCCCCATTTAGAATGATGCTTGCTGTGGGCTTTTGGTAGATGGCTGTAACTATCTTGAGGAAAGTCCCTTCAATTCCCATTTTCTGGAGGGTTTTAATCATGAACGGGTGCTGGATCTTGTCAAATGCTTTTTCTGCGTCTATTGAAAGGATCATATGGTTTTTATTTTTTCTTTTTATTGATATGATGTATTATGTTGATTGACTTGCGAATGTTGAACCATCCTTGCATTCCCGGGATGAATCCTACTTGGTCATGATGTATAATCTTCTTGATGAGTCTTTGGATTCTGTTTGCTAGTATTTTGTTGAAGATCTTAGCATCCGTGTTCATCAGGGATATTGGTCTGTAGTTTTCTTTCTTTGTGTTGTCTCTCCCTGCTTTGGGTATCAGGGTGATATGTGCCTCGTAGAAGCTGTTTGGGAGTGTTTCTGTTTCTTCTATTTCCTGGAAGAGCTTGAAAAGGACTGGCAGTAGGTCCTCCTTAAAGGTTTGGTAGAGTTCACTAGGGAATCCGTCTGGACCTGGGCTTTTGTGTTTGGGCAGACTTTTAATTACTGTTTCTATTTCCTCGATGGTGATAGGCTTATTCAGGTATTGGAGGTCTTCTTGTTTCAGCCGTGGGAGGTTATAGGACTTCAGGAATTGATCCATTTCTTCTAGATTCTCATGTTTCACGGCATACAGGCTCTCAAAGTAATCTCTGATGATCTTTTGGATTTCTGTGGTTTCTGTTGTGATGTCACCCTTTTTATTTCTGATTCTGTTTATTTGGGTTTTCTTTCCTGTCCTTACAAGTCTTGCCAATGGTTTGTCAATCTTGTTTATTTTTTCAAAAAAACCAGCTCTTGGTTTCATTAATCTTTTGGATTGTTTTTTGGTTTCCAACTCATTGATTTCCTCTCTAAGTTTTATTATTTCCTTTTTCTGCCTGGGTTGGGCTCCTTTGTTGGTCTTTTTCTAATGTCTTCAGCTGTGTAGTCAGGTTATTTATGTGGGCCCTTTCTTGTTTCCTGATGAATGCTTGCAGAGCTATAAACTTCCTCTTAACACGGCTTTTGCCGTGTCCCACAAGTTCTTATAATTGGTATCTTCATTTTCATTTGTTTCCAGAAATCTTTGATTTCCTGTTTGATTTCTTCTATGACCCATTTGTTGTTCAGGAGTGAGCTGTTCAGTTTCCAGGTGTTTGGTTTGACTCCCTGTTTCTGTGTACGGTTAACTTCCATTTTCAGTGCATCATGGTCTGAAAAGATAGCTGACACAATTTCTATCTTTTAATTTTATTGAGGTATGCTTTGTGGCTCAGCATGTGGTCTATCTTGGAGAATGTTCCATGTGCACTAGAGAAAAATGTGTATTCAGCTTTTTTTGGCATGAAAAGCCCTGTATATATCCACTAGCTCTCTTTCTTCCATTTCTTCCTTCAGGGCCAATATTTCCTTGGTGAGTTTCAGTCTTGTTGATCTATCCATCGTTGATAGAGCAGTGTTGAAGTCTCCAACTATTATTGTGCTACTGTTAATGTCTTCTTTGAGGTCTCTTAGCAGTTGTTTTATGTATTTTGCTGGCCCCTCGTTGGGGCATATATGTTTAGTAGTGTAATTTCTTCCTGGTGTACATACCCCTTAATTAATAAGAAGTGGCCTTCGTTGTCCCTTCTAACCTTTTTTAGCCTGGAAGTCTATATTATCTGATACTAATATGGCCACACCAGCCTTTTTGAGGAGTTGTTTGCATGGAGAATGGTCTTCCAACCTTTGACTTTGAGTCTGTGTTTGTTCCTGATTATTCAGATGCGTTTCTTGTGA
>JAJIBD010021895.1:0-142226 GCA_021461705.1 Cryptotis parvus | reverse complement strand
TGTCAATCTTGTTTATTTTTTCAAAAGAACCAGCTCTTGGTTTCAACAATCTTTTTGATTGTTTTTTTGAGTTTCCAACTCATTGATTTCTCTCTAAGTTTTATTATTTCCTTTTTCTGCCTGGGTTCTAGCTCCTTTTGTTGGTCTTTTACCAATGTCTTCAGCTGTGTAGTCAGGCTATTTATGTGGGCCCTTTCTTCTTTCCTATGAATGTTTGCAGAGCTGTAAACTTTCCTCTTAGCAGGCTTTTTGCTGTATCCCACAAGTTCTTATAGTTGGTGTCTTCATTTTCATTTGTTTCCAGGAATCTTTGGATTTCCTGTTTGATTTCTTCTAAGATCCATTGGTTGTTCAACAGTGATCTGGTCAGTTTCCAGGTGTTTGGTTTGACTCTTTCTTTTGTATGTTTAACTTCCATTTTCATTGCACTATGATCTGAAAAGATAGTTGACACAATTTCTATCTTTTTTTTTATTTTATTGAGGTATGCTTTGTGGCTCAGCATGTGGTCTATCTTGGAGAATGATCTATGTGCACTGGAGAAAATGTGTATTCAGCTCTTTGGCATGAAAAGCCCTGTATATATCCACTAGCTCTCTTTATTCCTTTTCTTCTTTCAGGGCCAATATTTTTGATGAGTTTCAGTCTTGTTGATCTGTCCATAGTTGATAGAGCAGTGTTGAAATATCCAACTATTATTGTGCTACTGTTAATGTCTTCTTTGAAGTCTCTTAGTAGTTCTTTTAAGTATTTTTCTGGCCCATATTGGGTGCATATATGTTTAGTAGTGTAATTTTTTCCTGGTATACATACCCCTTAATTAATAATAAATGGCCTTCATTGTCCCTTCTAACCTTTTTCAGCTTGAAGTCTATATTATCCGATACTAGTATGGCAACACCAGCCTCTTTGGAGGGATTGTTTGAGTGAAGGATTGTTTTCCAGCCTTTTACTTTGAGCCTGTTTTTGCCCCTTATTGTCCAGGTGTTTTTTGAAGGCAGCAGAATGTCGGGTTCAATTTTTTGATCCATTTTGCCACTTGTGTCTCTTAACTTGTGCATTTAGACTGTTGACATTGAGAGAGATTATTGTCATGGATTTTGTGCCATCTTTCTGTATAGGTCTGTTGTTCTTTTGGGTTTTGTCTCATTTTAGAGTAGCTCTTCCAGTTCTTTTTTTAAGGTTGGTTTTGAGTTTACAAAGTTCCTAAGCTGTTGTTTATCCAAGAAGCTATTTATCTGTCCTTCAAATCTGAGTGAGAGTTGAACCTGATAAAGAATTCTTACTGAGGCATTCATTTCATTGAGCTTTTTGCTATATCCCACCACTGCCTTCGGGCTTGGAGGGTCTCTTCTGAGAAGTCTGATATTCGATGGATGCTCCTTTGTATACAATTTTCTTCTTTGATCTTGCTGCTTGAAGAATTATGTCTCTGTCCAAGGTATCCATTACTTTGACTAGGATGTGTCTTGGGATCTTTCATTTGAGTTCTCTTCTTGCTTGTACCCTTCGGGCTTCTTGGATCTGGATGCCTTCATCCTTTAACTCAGGGAACTTTTCAGCAAAGATGTTTTTAACTGTTTTAATTTCCTTGGGGTTACTTTCCTGTCCCTCTGGGACTCCAATGATTCTTATGTTGTTTCACCTGAATTTATCCCAATGTTTTCTGTTCCACTGCTCATTCATTTTCTGGTCTTTTCCATCTTATGTAGTTCTCTGAGTGCTTCTGCAGCTCATCCCTCAGTCTCACTGATTCTCTCTTCTACTGCTGTCATCCTACTATTGAGAGCCCCTATTGTGTTTTTCATTTCATCTACTGAGTTTGTGAGTGATGATATTTATATTTGCATGGTTCTCCTTTCTGCTCTCATTTACTCCTATAATTTATTGTCTGCCCATACCACTGCTTCATTTATGTCTTCCTGTATTTTACTGAGCATCTGTTCCATTTTTTCCTGGAGTTTGTGAAGCATTCTAACTACTTCTCTCTCTGAATTCCTTGTGAGAGAGATTTTGCACATCCGCATTCTATTTCGAGAATTCAGGGTTGGCTTCTTCACTTGTTTTTCAAACTGGGAATCTGCATTGTTTCTCCATGGTGCTGCAGTGTTCGGGGATGGATTCCTTTGGGGGTACTGTTTTTTTTTTCTGGAAGGTATTACTTTCCCTTGGTGTTGATTTTCCTTGTTTTTGTATTGATATTCTGCCGCATGAGTGGCCACCCGCTCAGCCAGCCTCACCCCAGGGAGGGGTACATGAGTTGCAAGCAGACCAGGGTGAGGGTTCAAAATGTCCGTTTACTTCCACTTCCGCTCAGACTTCTGGGGACTGTAGTTTCTACCTTCTGCCAGGACCTGGGCTCTACCAACTCCTCATTTGTCTGCCGGCCAGCCATGCCCCCAGGGAGGGTAACTGAGGTGCAGGTAGACCAGGGGGAGAGTTCAAAATGTCATTTACTCTGTGGTGTAAAGTGGTATCTCATTGTTTTTGTTTGCATCTCTCTGATGATTAGTGATGATGAGCATTTTTTCATATGTTTCTTGGCCATTCGAATTTCGTCCTTGCTGGAAGTTTCTGTTCATTTTTTCTCCCCATTTTTTGATGGGGTTGTTTGTTTTCTTCTTGTAAAGTTCCACCAGTGCCTGATATATCCTGGATATTAACCCCTTATCAGATGTGTATTGGGTGGATATTCTTTCCCATTCTGTGGGCTGCTTTTGTATCTTAGTCACTGTTTCTTTTGAGGTGCAGAAGCTGGCACATATTCCAAAGAGCAAGAACAACAAGTGCTGGCGTGGATGTGGTGAAAAGGGGACACTCCTCCATTGTTGGTGGGAATGTCGGCTGGTACAGCCTTTCTGGAAAACAATATGGACTTTCCTCCAAAGACTAGAAATTGAACTCCCATTTTACCCAGCCATACCACTCCTGGGAACCTACTCTGGGAAACCAAACATATGCAGCGGAAACACCATTCCTACTTTTATGTTCATAGCAGCACTATTCACAATAGCCAGAATCTGGAAGCAACCAGAGTGCCCGAAAATCGATGACTGGATAAAGAAGCTTTGGTACATCTACACAATGGAATAATATGCAGCTGTTAGGAAAATGAAGTTATAAAATTTGCCTATAAATGGATAGACATGGAGAAGATTATGTTGAGTGAAATTAGCCAGAAGGAGAGAGACAGATACAGAATGACTGCATTTATTTGCATGGCATAAATAGATATGTACATATTATGATACCAATATCCAAGGTCAAGTGAAACATATATCAGGAGGTCTTGTCAAAGGTGGAAATTATCACAAACGTGTGGGAGTCAGAGGCTAGGTAAGACAGAAAATGGAATAGTGTGCTAACAATTGTCGAGGGTACTAATGCCAACCTAGAACTGAGCATTAAATAGAGGCAAAAAGATACACATGACAACCCTTTAATGTATGTTCTGTAATCCATAGTCTGGAAGGGAAGGAAAAGCGAAAGAGAGAGAAATGGAAAGAAATAAAGAACCTGCCATGGAGGAGGGCAGGGGGAGGGGGAGGGAACCGGGGACGTTGTTGGTTAGAGATTGGCACTGGTGACAGGATGGGTGCTGGAACACTGTATGACAAAACCCAAATATGAACTTTTTAATTGTATATCTTTGGAACTGTAAAAATAAAAAAAAATTTAAAAAAGAATATCAGAAAACTAAAAGCATAAAAAATAAGAAATGGAAAAAAAATGTCGCTTACTTCGACTTCCACTCGGACTTATGGGGGAGTGTAATTTCTATCTTCTGTAGGGGGCTAGGGATCTGACAGCAGTTTCTATCTTCATTGTCTATAAACCAACATCCACATACAAGGAAGAAGAAATTGAGAAATTCTACATGGAACTGGAAGAGTTCTACCAAGAAGATCACACTTTCTACAAGATCATAGTTGGTGATTTTAATGCCAAGACAGGACTGAGAAGATTGGCGGATAACTCCACATCAGAACCCATATCCTAGAATGGAACAAACAGGGTGAGAGACTGAGTTCATCATGTCGACCAAGACCATTCATGGGAACTCTCAGTTCCAGAAGGCTGAACTGAATATTGGACATGGGAATCTCCTGGTGGACAGTTCCACAATGAATTTGCCTGACTGATGTTGCTGTGTCCCAAAAATTCGAAACAGGATAGGACCACTGTCTTCTTTGTGCAAAATTCTACTTCGTAAAGTGGAGAAAAGGCTGCAAAGTTTTTAGAATTCCCAGAATGACCAGCAAATGGGAATTCTTTGGCACCCTTGCAGCAACATGGGAAGATGCCATCATTGATGACTGTAGCAGTAAGTAGATCTAAGGATATGCAAAGGAAGGTCTGATGTATACTGCCTGTTAACAGATACATGGGGTCTTCTGGCAGACTGTCTCTAATTAGAGTTAGTATGTAGAACACCCTAGGGAAACTGTTAATCAAGCTGCACTTACACAGACAAAGGCTATCCTAGGTCATTTTTCTGCACATTCCCTTGTTGGCGCTAATTAACCCTAGATGGAGTCTTATAACAAGACCTCCTCTTTTGGGGGCAATTTAGGAAGGCTAAGTTAACAAACTGTTGCATTCTTTGCTTATCTGACCTCACTGAGATAGCACCACCTGCAGGCTTCTGGCTCTGAGTGTCTCCTCCCTATCACCATAAATCCTATGGTAGAAATGTAAAATGTCCTTGCAGTGTCAATTATGTAAACTTAACTCTAAGTTTTACTGCCCTTTGTTGTGTTGGCTTATAAGAAAGTTGGGGTCTTTGTTAAGGGTGAGTCAGCTCTTCTCAGTCAGATCTCATAAGTGAACTCTAGTCAGTCAGCTCTCCTCAGTGAGCTGTGGTCAGTAAGCTCTGGTCAGTCAGCTCTAGTCAGTCAGCTGCGGCCAGTTAGCCACCAAGATGAGAGCTGATGCCCCTTCGGCTGGTCATCATTAAAAATATTAATGGAAATACGTCTTGTGCCTGGAGTCTCATCTCTGCACCTCCGACCCCTAGACCCTACGGACATTCCTGCTTCAGATGACATCGATAAAGAATACAACCAACCATTTCAGCACCTCCATTATTCTGTGAAGAACACTGAGATAGAGAATGTCACAAAGTGATGCCTGTTTTCAAAAACTCTCAAGCTCGTTTGCCAATGTGGCAGGGCATGAACCTCAGGCAACCAAATGCTAATATCCAAGCTCACAAAGTAGTGCAGATAAGCTATAAAGGAAGACATTAAATACAGAAGAGCAAAAATACTGGCCGATGCAACAGATTTAATTTTAATATTTAATTTTAATAATTGGCTTTTTCATAAACCATTTGTTTAAGGTCTTGTTTCAGCCTCTTGTTCTCACTATCACTATCATCTATTTGCTAGAGCAGGCACCAGTAATATCTCCATATGTCCTGTCTAATGCTAGTAGAACCCAAAGGGATCCGCTTACTCCAAAAACATAAAGATCCTCAAACAATTAAATTAGGTCACGGAATGACCTAATATAAATGTTACTGGTATTTGGCATATCAAATACTAGTCGAGCAGCTTGCCAGGCTTGCTGTGCGTAGCATACTGTTGTAGTCACCTCTAAATAAAGCATTTATTGATAAATCCCGTGGCCGCTAGCGGCAGTGCAAGGGGCTGTGATAATCTGGTCTGCTGGGTGGAGTTGTGACGAGAGGGAAGTCTGGATGTGGGAAATGGTGGGCCCCATGGACTAGGAAGGGTGGTCTGGCTTGTTGTGAGGCTCAGCTGGGGTGGCAGGCCAGGGCTAGAACCCGCCATGCCTCCCGGGCACCTCACGAGCAGCTGGGCACAGGGAGAGCAAGTAGCAGCTCTGCCCCATGTCTGAGAGTCTCTGGTTCAGCAAACCTGGGCCGGATTGAAAAAAAAAAAAACTGCTGCAGGGTGGCTGTCGATAATCTGGGCTGTGATAGTCTGGTCTACTGGGTGGAGTTGTGACGAGAGGAAAGTCCGGATGTGGAAAATGGCGGGCCCCATGGAGTAGGGAAGGATGGTCTGGCTTGTTGTGAGACTCAGCTGGGGTGGCAGGCCAGGGCTAGAACCTGCCATGCCTCCCGGGCGCCTCACGAGCAGCTGGGCAAAGGGAGAGCAAGTAGCAGCTCTGCCCCATGTCTGAGAGTCTCTTCTCTCTCTTGTTCTCAATGCACATAAATACATACACACAAATACCACACTTAACAAAAAATCAAAGCTTATAGATCATAATATATTGCGCATAGACAATATGTAGAATATGGAACTAATTCAACGTTAATAAAAAATTGTATGTTGACAACCCATATACCAGAGTAAAAATTTTGTGTGATGCAAATACAAATCTTTGAGTAATTGTTTTTATAATTGGTTTGTAAGGCTGGTACATAATTTTTATTTAACATTATAGAGTCTGTTTATGAAAAAGTTGTTGGAATTTATTGTGAGATATTGTCTCACACACCAGTGCTAATGGCAATACTAAAAGTTTTGGAACAATCTTCCGGTAGGGATGTGGTGAAAGAGAAATTCTCACTTACTGCTTGTTGAAATGTATCGTTTAACCCTGGTGGCAATCAATATGGAGTTTTCTCAATAATCTAAAAATTGAGCTTCCATATAACCCAAGATACAAAAACATTTATTTAAAGGGATAGTTGCCATTCCAATAGGAACTACGAAGAAGCCATAGGAACCCCAAACCATGAGGGCAGCCACTTTCAACATCCATACTCCACTGCTCTTCCACCCAAGAGAAAAGCTGATTTCTCCCCCATTGTGTGCAGCTGCTTTGCACCACACAGATCATCAGTAAATGCACAGAGAGTCTACTACTGAGAGTATACCACCACATGTCAGAGCCTGGCAAGCTACCCTTGTATTTGATGTGCCAAAAACCAGTAACAATTATAGACCTCATTCCCATGACCTGAAGGAATGGTTTGAGGCTCTTCATATTCCTGTAGTGAGCAGATGCCCTTTGTCTACACTAGGATGCGGCAGGGTGTGTGGAGATGTTACTGGTGCCTGCTCGAGCAAATCAATGAACAACAGGAAGACAAGTGATACAAGTGATACAATTGATACACAATACATTATTTACGAAGCTCTTAGTAAAATAGCTATGATATGGAAACAACCTAAGTGCCCAATGATAAATATAAAGATGTGATACATAAACATATGTAAACATATATACATACACACAATTGGATATTACAAAGTTTCAAGGAATGATGAAATATTTAGCTTGCTGTAATTTGGATGGAACTGGAAAATAATCATGCTAAGTTATTAGGCAAGTAAGCAAGAGGACAAACAAATGTTCACACGTATCTGTAATATACATGTTATGTATTATATATGCATTATATATAATTATTAATTATGAATATGTTATATATTAATGTAGCTCTTAGTACAATAGTTATGATATGAAAACAAACTAAGTGTCCAATTGCAGGGAAACACTGATGGGCCTTGCACAAATTCCAGGAACAGGGTCAGGGATCTATACCCCCTTCTGACCCAGGGGATCAGCGGCTGGCGGACTGAGAAGATGCAAGAATCCAGAGAAGTTTCAAAACGCTTCACTTAACACAGGTTCAGGCATACAAATAAGCAATAGGGAACATCCTGAACTTAGGATTTCCAGCTGGGGTCTGGCCACGTGTAGGCCAAGATGGCAGCCACGATGAGGTTAAGGCCCTTCAGAGAGGAGATTGTAAAGCAGCACCAGCAGGTAGGGAAAGAAGAGAAGGCCCGAGAGAGGGCCATAAAAGAGAGTGCGAAAAAAGGAAGCAGGCTAGTTTTATATTCCTGCAATCCAGAAAAAGCCATCAGGGTCAAATGTCCTAGGTAATTTCTCCCAGGACCTCACCTAGATCTTTGACATATTAATGTTGCCAAGCTAAGATCTGCCTTGGAAGTGCCCCTGCAGGGAAGAGAAGTTTCTGACATGAACTGTACCTCAGAATACAAAGGAAGGCATGCATCGGTACCAAAACATATACTATAGCCTGTTAAATATTTTTCCAAGCCTTCAAGAGTCTTGTCTTTGCTTTATGGTTGTTCTGTATATTAGCTTTGAGTTATCAGAGAGCCATGCTTGCTTGCCTGGAGGCAAATAGCATTTCTCTCTTGTCTAATTACTTAGAGATCCAAGTGGCCAGGCAAATATACCGGTAAGATCTAGCTAGTCCCACGATGATTGTGGCAGCATGAGAGAATATTTACACCATCCAGTATAGAATACATGGTCAGATAAATTGTCACATTCAAACTGTCCTCCTATTTACAAAGTGACCTGCAGGCAGCAACTCCAGGTCAGATGCAGAGGCTCTGTGCAGGTGTACTGCAACATCAAATGACAAATTAACATATTATAAAGACGTGGTATATATGTATATTTTCATATGTACACACAATGGAATATATATTATATATATTATATTCAATTTGAAACTTGGATGGAACTAGAAAATAATCATGCTAAGTGAAGTAAGTCAGATGGACAAACTTATCTGAGGTGAATATATTATATAATATATGTAAAACACACACACACGCACACACACACATATATATGTATATATACATATATATACATATATATACATATATATATATATATATATACTAACTGGGTGAGGGAATGTAGTAACAGAGTAACAGATCTTGATGTGGGCCTAGATGACCCTGACACAGGAAGGACAGGTCAGAGAAAGAATTGAAGGAACAGATGAGAAGATGAGAATGGGAAGTAGCCGGTGAGTAGGGGTCAAGGACCTAGGGGTACATCAAAAATGTGGGGAACTGATATAGCCATATATCCAAATCACAGAGTTAAGAACAATAAAAACATTAGATCCAAACTATAATAAGTGCATTTAATGTTTTTTAATTATTTTATTTTTACAATTATAAAGATATACAATTAAGAAGTTCATATTTGGGTTTTGGTCATACAGTGTTCCAGCACCCATCCCGCCACCAGTGCCCATCTCCCCACCACCAACGTCCCTGGTTCCCTCCCCCTCCCCAGCCCTGCTCCATGGCAGGTTCTTTATTTCTTTCCATTTCTCTCTCTTTCTCTTTTCCTTTCCCTCCAGACTATGGATTACAGAACATACATTAAAGGGTTGTCATGTGTATCTTTTTGCCTCTATTTAATGCTCAGTTCTAGGTTGGCATTAGTACCCTCGACAATTTTTAGCACACTGTTCCATTTTCTGTCTTACTTAGCCTCTGACTCCCACACGTTTGTGATAATTTCCACCTTTGACAAGACCTCCTGATATATGTTTCACTTGACCTTGGATATTGGTATCATAATAAGTACATATATATTTATGTTATGCAGATAAATGCAGTCATTCTGTATCTGTCTCTCTCCTTCTGGCTAATTTCGCTCAACATAATCTTCTCCATGTCCATCCATTTATGAGGCAAATTTCACAACTTCATTTTTCCTAACAGCTGCATAGTATTCTGCCACAGACTGCTCAGTCACGATGAGCTCTAAGTCTCGGGGATAACCAGCGTGAGGAGAATCAGGAGGACAGGAACGTCGGCGAGATGGATAGTCAAACACAGACACAAGAGAGGTCAAATGCTGCTGCAGTTTACTGAGGGCAAAGCTTTTCTTTTTTATGTTCAACAAATGCACAGATGCAAGATTACACCAGTTATTTTTTAGCAAAGGAGACATTTTTAACATCAAAAGGAGTTTATCGTGTTTACCACATATGACCACCTTTTGCCTGCGCCTGTTTTTCAGACGTGTTTTTCTGACGTCTTTTGTTTTTACATATTTTCATATTTGCCTCAAGTAAGGTATATATTTTTTTTAATCTTGATTTTCATAGAATTACTTACTAGCTCTATGCACATATTATAGATTAACTTAACCTACTCCTAAATAGAAACTTCTATGTAGAGTTTATTATTGTAAGATTATTAAGATTTTGTACTAGAAAGTGTTAACTTTAACAGGCCCAATTTTTTTTCACACAGGAGGTTTAGGGAGACTAATCACTGCATTCCCGTCAACAGGGGGTAGCCGGAGGCCTCGACCCATAGGTCAAGAATTCTCCCTTTCTGCTAATGATGGGAAGCAAAGGCCCGAAGGCCACGAGCCTTTCCTTATCAAGGACTTGAGACCAGCTCAGGCCTTGGCAGCCAGATGCCGCGCAGGCTGGCATTTTTATACTATCTTTGTTTTATGCTATAATTGTGTATAATGAAAAACTACTGTTGCCGCAGGGCTTCTCTCTTTGTCCAGTTTCTCCATTACTCAGAGTCTAAGTTTCAGCATAAGCAAGAGCTCTAATTGCACACCAAGCATTCTTAGGAACAGCTAAGGGAGTTTAGGGGGCTTTGTTGGCGACAGTCCCTTTTTAGGGGAAGCACCATCTGGTAACTGTCCCTTTTTAGGGGAAGTACGAAGCCATCCCCTGGCCCAGTGAGCACTTTCATGCTACGCGAGCTGGTGCTGCGGAGCCATGGCAGTATTCCATTGTGTAGATGTACCAAAGCTTTTTTATCCAGTCATCGATTTTCATGCACTGACTTTCGAAATTGCAGACTAAAGCAGTGGCAGGGTTAGGGTGGGAGGAGCGGTTTGTCAGGATGGAATTTGGGAACACTGGTGGAGAAAGTTGAGATTGATGGTGGGATTGGCTCTCTATTATATATCTAAAAATCAATCACCAATAATTATAAATCAATTTTTTAATAAAATACTTTTTAACAAGCTGTTGAATTTAGTATGCTACTACTCAATTGATAAGATTTTATTTCTTAAGTTTTTAAAAATATTTTATTATACCACCGTGAGATATACAATTACAAAGATGTTCATATTTTGGTTTCGGTCATACAGTGTTCCAGCAACCATCCCTCCACCAGTGACCATTTCCCAACACCAATGTCCCCTGATTCCCTCCCCCTCCCCTAACATGCCTGTATGGCATGTTCTCTATCTCTTTCTCTTTCTCCCTTCCTTTACACAATGTGAATTACAATGCATACATTTAGAGGTAATCATGAGTATCTTTTTTGTCTGCATTTAATGCTCAGTTCTAGGTTGATATTAGTACTTTTGACAATTATTATCACACTGTTCCATTCTCTGTCTTATGTTCTAACCTCTGCCCATATGTTCATGGTAATTTCCACCTTTGACAAGACCTCCTAAATTTATCAGATTTTTACATCTGGTTTTATGCTCATATTGTACTTTAAAGAGTTTTTGAAAAGTATTAATTCCCTAAAGAAGCTGTCTTGTTTTGGGGCTACACAGAAACATTCTGTGTTTAGGCCTTACTCTCGACTCTGTGCTCAGAATTATCCCATCATTATTTAGGGGACCATGTAGAGTGTTAGAGATTGATCCTAGGTCAGCAATCACTTTTGTGCACTATGTTACCCTGCCCATGTTCTTACATTTATATAAGAAATATCTATATTCTAATGCAGATATCATATCTGAAAGACAACTCCAATTGAATAACAATTTGCAAAATCATCTTCATTGTTTAGTAAAACAGAAGAGCTTTTTGTTGAGATGAAAAGGCTAGGCCACAGCCTTTGTTATTTTATAAGTCACCTGCTCATTTTATTTATTTTAGATTTTAAGGCCAAGTCCTGCGATGCATAGGAGTTATTTTGGCCTCTATACTTAAGGATCACTTTCTGCAGAACTGAAGGGCCCACATGCAGTGCTAATACTTAAACCTGGATCAGCCATGTGCAAGACAGGAGACTTAGAAAATATCTATCATACTAGTCCTATAAATTATTTTCATGATTTATTCAATCCTTATTAAACTGACTTGGAATTAGGGGTTAAGATGCATATTGTACATTTTTACAATATGGAAAGTAAATTAGCTCATCTCTTTATTAAGTGTTAGGGGCTTACAACAATGCCTTATTTGAGTATTATACAATAGACCTACACAAATGGACAGGTGCTGGAACACTGTATGACTAAAACCCAATCATGAACATCTTTGTAATTATATTTCTCACTGCGGTATAATAAAATAAAATTGAAAAAATGAATAGGCCTACAAAGTTTTAGTATTATATTTGCAAGGTTTAATTATGTAGATTTTTCATTGAAGTTGAAAACTTAATTTTAGATTTTAAAATTATGCTTACTCCTTTTAGCTGTCAGTCTTTTCTTGCTTGATAGATTAATCAGTCTGACAGTAGATAATGAACTTATTTTATAAGACTACTAATACTTTCTTGACTTTCACTCTATTCTATTTTTGTCATTTTCTCTAAAAAATTAAAGCATAACATAGTTAAATTATTTCTCTAATACTGCTAAGTGATAGTTATATGGAAGTATGCATAAATAATAAACTTAGAAATTAAAAGTTAATGTTTTCATGAAGTTATTTGCATGTCAACAATTTATATAAAAGAGATTATATAACCACTTGCAAGTTATCACCAAATTTATTATTTCTTATACTTTATCAACATGGCTCATCAGTGACCCACTCTGCAGCAGTTTTTTCAAGGCCAGCCCAGGCATGCCGATTCAGAGACTCTTACACGGGGCAGAGCTGCTACTTGCTCTCCCTGTGCCCAGCTGATCACGAGGTATCCGGGAGGGATAGAGGGTTCTAGCCCTGGCTGCCACTCCAGCAGAGCCTCGCAAGAAGATAGAGGAACCCCCCCCATACCATGAGGTCCGTCATTTTCCACATCTGGACTCCCCTCTCCTCAGAGTTCCACCCAGCAGAAAAGCTAATCACAGCTCGGCTCGTGGAGGCCGCTTTGCATATATATACATACATACATATATATATATATGTATATGTATATATATGTGTATATATATACACATATGTATTCCTATGTATGCAACAGAATCACAAAACAAAACAGAAAGACAATTAAAAGTGTGATTTAATCTAAAGTATGTAACTTTGGCAGAGGAGGATGGAAAAGTAAAGTTCCTTCTTACAAATGTGCCCTTGATAAAACACAAAATGAATTCTTCCCACCCAATTTCTTTTCTTCTGATATAATTGAATGCTTCAGTTCAATGAGGTACATTTTCTAATCTTTGTCAATTTTTTAATTCCAGAACTGCCATCATTCAAGCCATGCTATTTGGTCTGATATAGCTATAGAAGAACAGACTTTTTTTTTCTATTATTGAATATAATTTTGTGCATCCTTTCATTTAGAATCTGTTTTTATCCTATGAATTAAAGTGTATTTCAAACATCAAATAGATGGATATGTTTTTCTGATCTATACAGTCACTCTATGCCTCTCAATGGGAAAGTTAAGTACACTGAAATTATAGACAGAAATGTCTCGATATTCATGTTTTGCAATTAACTATTTGCTTTCTACAAGGGACCTTCCAGTGAGTCTTACAGTGTTGGTTTAGTTACAGCAAATTTGCCAACTATTGTTTTTCAGAGAATATTTCATCCTTCTCTTAAATCTGAAAAATACTTTTTTTCAGGGCAATAAACTTTATATTGAAAGTTTTAATTTTCTTTCATTTAGCACTTTGAACATGTTATTTCACTCTTTACTTGCTTGTATGATTTCTACTGGAGGATCTGTTGCGAGTATTTTGTTACTTCCCTTGTATTTTAAAATTTTCTTCTCTTCTGAAGCTTTAAGTAGTTTGTCTTTGGTGCAGGGAAAATGGGAAGCCAGATTAAAAATGAACTTAGATCTCTGTCAATTGCCATTCAAAAAAGTCAGATCAAAATGAATTAAAGATCTGAATATCAGACCTGAATCCATAAAGTACATAGAAGAAAACATAAGAAAAATCCTCCACGACATCGAAGCTAAAGATATCTTCAAAGAAAAAACACCACTAACAAAGTAATTGGAAGCAAAGATAAGCATAAGAGACTATATGAACTAAAAGCTCTTGCATTTCAAAGGAAATGTGACCAAGATACAAAGACAGCCAAAAGAGTAGGGAAATAATCACACAATGCTCATCTGATACAGGGTTGCTATCCATGATATAGCAAGCACAGGTAGAACTTTATAAGAAGAAACAGCTAACCCCATCAAAAACGGGGAGAGGAAATGAACTTCTCTTTTGGAAGAGAAACTACCAAAAAAGAAAAATTCGAGTAGCCAAAGACACATGAAAAATGCTCATCATTACTAGTCATCAGGGAGATGAAAATCAAAACAACAGTGAGATATCATCTCACACCACAGAGACTGGCACATATCCAAAAGAGCAAGTACAAGTGCTGGTGTGGTTGACAGGAGAAAGGGACACTAATCCACTGTTGGTGGGAATGTCAACTGGTTCAACCTCTTTGGGAAAACAATATGGTCATTTCTCCAAACCTAGAAATTGTGCTCTCATTTGACCTAGGAATACGTCTCCTGTAAATATTCACTGGGAGGCCAAAAAAACACAGCAGAAACAACATCTGTTTTTATATGGTCATAGCAGCACTATTCACAATAGCCATAATCTGGAAACAACCAGAGGGTCTGAGAACAGACATCTGGATAAAGAAAGAATGGTACATCTACACAATCGAATACAATGCAGCTGCTAGGAAAAATGAAGTTAGGAAATTTGCCTATAAATGGATGGACATGGATAGGATCATGTTGAGTGAAATTAGCTAGAATGAAAAGGACAAATATACATATAGACTGCATTCATTTGTTTGATATAAAATATGATACTAATATCCAAGACCAGGCAAACCATGAATCAGGAGGTCTTGTCAGTGGGAAGAATACCACAAGTATGTGGAACTCAGAGGTAAGACAGACAAGAGACCAGTGTGCTAATAATTATTCGAAATGGTAATAATTATATAATTTTCATACATAGTTACTGAAAGCATTAATATTTGTGTATTGACAGTTTTCAGTTTTACAATTTAAAAATTGTTTTAATCAATTTTTTATGATTAAAACATGTGCTAGAGAAGTAATACATAAAAATGCAGTATTATATTTGGAGAATTGAGGGAAATGAAGGAATAAATATAAAATTTAAACCAAATAAGAGCAAAGAAAATCATTGATAATAAAGTACTAAAATGTCTACTTATTGAAAAGGGAGTATTGTATTTTAATGAGACATAAAATTTAGCACAAAATGTCATATTTTCATAATTCATTTGTCATATAATTTTAAAATGTTCTAGACCTAAATTATTGGGATATTTTAGGAGATAGAACAGTTTAAGTCATGGCCTTGCATAGAGTAAACCTTAGATCAATCCAGGGCACACTTGTGGCATCCTGAACACATAAGGAGTATTCACTGAGCACAGACTTTAGCTCAGTTTAAATATTTGTGATGTCCCATGTGCAACAATTTTTTCTCTCAACAAACAGGAAGAAATGGTCATACCTATAGTAAGAATTATATAAAGTTATTTTATATGAAACAAATAAGTTTATAGATCCTTTGTTTATATTAGCCTCCCTTATAAAAATGAAACAAAATTAAAATAACCCTACTAATCTAGGGGTTTTAAAAAACTTTACAACATTTCACCTACCAGTAATTTTTAAGTCAAGTGGTTTCATTTTTTAATAATTATATGACTTTCGGATATATAAAATTCTTCGATTTATTATACCAGTTTTTTTTCAAGAGTCAGTTACTAAAGAAGAAACTGTCTCACCTTCTTTATCCTAGTCTCCACATCCTTTATAAAGTATTGATGGAACTTTGGATTACTATATTTTAGAGCCAGAGTTCATAATATAATTACGGTTATAATTATATTTATACTATAATTAGATTTTAGAGCTAGAGCTGGTGCTGTGCATCAGGTACAAATAAATAAATTCATAAAATTTTGAAAGCTTTAATAAAATTTAATTTTATTAAATTTTAGAGAGATAAAAAGAAAAGATAAAATTTTAACATGTTCTAAAAATATTTATTTGAAAATTTGTTAAGTATAAAGCAAATAAATTTGAATTATTATTCAGTTATATACCTAAGTAAACAAAAGATAATTATAGTGTATTGATTGGTAAACATTAATTTATAAATATGGAAACTCAAGGACATTAATGCATTCATTTTGAAAATTCAAAATGGAAAACAGTTATCATCAACATTGATTCTAAAATTGAATTTAATATAAAAATGATATACTCACACATACACACAACCCCGCACATAGAACACAAAAAAACATTTTTTTGATACTGATGTAGTTTTCAGAACTACCTGCTTTCAGGAACTGTAAAGGACTCCACGGATGCAGTGGGGTCCCCAAAGTATTAAGGGCAGAGGATCTCCAGAGCAGCAGATATCACGCCAGTGGAGTACCTGACATTATTCACAATTCAATAAGGTCCCTGCTGCATCTGAGGCTGACTATCTTTCACCCTGACCAAGGAACAATGGAACAAGACCACAGGCTTTTGCAGGTCTTAAGCTCTCTCTTCTTTCAATGTCCTTTTATATATCTCCTTTAAATATCTTCTTTTGATCTTCTCTCACCCCACATCATTCCATGAACCTCTCATCTTAAAATCTCCTGTCAGTGAACCCCTTATCTTAATCTTTTTTTCAACTCACTTCTCTCTTCCAGCAGACCTCTCTATATCAGGACCTCTCTCTCTCTCTTTCTCTCTTTCTCTCTGTACCTCTCTCTATTCATGATCTCTCTCTTCAGGCCATTCACTTCAAGTCTTCTCAGGACCTCTCTTTTAAGGACCTCTCTTCATGCCCTCCCTTTTTCAGTGCCTATCTTTCCTTTCATCTCTTCTTCATCTCTCCTGTCTTTCTGTCTCTCTTTCTCTGACTTGTCTTTCTGTATCTCTTATTTTCACTCTCTTTATCTCTGTTTCTTGATCTGTTTCTCTGTCTCTTTGTTTTTCTCTTCTTCAAGACCTCTCTTTGGGTCCTTTCTCTTTCAGACTGGCCAGCCAGCCCTGACCCTGGCCCTAGCCATGGCCCTGGCCCTCTGACCCTCTGGTCCTCTGGCCTTGGTGCTGACTCTCTGTCCCAGGCACCAGACACACTGAGATTTCAGAATCCTTGGAAAACTGCTTTTAACTACAACAAGACACTTGTAATTTTGTGTATTTTCTGTAACTATGTTTGCCACATGCACATCAATTTTATTTAATTGTATTATATCTTAAAACTTATTGCTGTTTACTTAATAAAACAACAGTATGATATTTGTAGCTGTCTTCACAATCTTATTAAATGGAAATTACAGGTTTTAAAATGACATACCCTAAAGAAGACTAAAATCTATCTTTTTTGGGTCACACCCGGTGTGTGCTCAGGGGTTTCTCCTGGCTCTGCACTCAGGAATTACTCCTGGTGGTGCTCGGAGGACCATATGGGATGCCGAGGATCGAACCTGGGCTGGTATGGCCCGGCTGCATGGAAGGCAAATGCCCTACCGCTGGACTATCGCTCTTACCCAAGAAGATTAAAATCTAAATCATCTTGCAAATCCTAGAAAAATATTTTGTTAAGTACTATTCATAAGACTGTATGCTTAATAGATCATAATACTATTAAGCCAACAATAGAAAGTTTTAAGTACTCCTATCACTTCAAATGTCAATGGAGATTATATGTAATAAATATCCTGGGGATTTTTAATTACCTCCTGCTGCTTTGCTGAGTGAGAAGAGATTTTCTATTTATTTAGGTCATGCTGCATAGCATATTGATTAAATATTTTGAGCTCTAATAAAAATTTATACAGCAAAACAAACTAAGCTAATCCTTATTGAAAATTATAACAACAAAAACTCCACCTACAATTTAAAAGTTTCATAATCAAAATAAAACATCCAATTTACAACATTTCTGACTTATAGTGTCCATAAATTCTTTTTTATGGAAAAAGGTGATAAATATGAAATTATAGCTATTTACTGGGTGTGTGATTGAATCTGTGCTTACTGAACCATTTCAATTAAGGTACATCAGAGACGCAGCCAGGCATTTCTTCACCATTGCACTATTCACAGTAACAGTATGAAAATAACCTAAAAGCTTTCTAGACTCTTAGATTATTTGTAAGTAACAAATAATCAAAGACAGCTGAAGTAAGTAACAGTGAAAAGAAAGCTGCCTGCTCCGTCCCATGTTTCCTGATAAAGGACCAATGGAAGAGAAGTAGTTTCACTTCTTAGAACTAGAACTATAGTGGGGACATCATTCCCAGACTACCACAGCAACATGGGGAAACAGCACAGATCTCATCAAAAGAAATGGATGAAGAAAAGAGTTCTGAAGCAGACCATATACATAACCTATCTGGCAAAGAATTAAGAGATGAAATGTTGAGGATTTTTAATAAATTTAAAGAAATGATGGAACAGATATCCAATAAAACATGAAAAGGAAATGAAAGAAACAGTGGAGCCATCAACCAATAAAACACAAGAGGAAATGAAAGCGGAAAAATGATACTGCAAATAGAAGTGTCATTAGTTAAAAACTAGTAGTAGATAAAATGAAAAACTCAATGGGTGCTCTCAATAGTAAAATGACAGCAGCTGAAGACAGAATCAGTGAGCTTGAAGACAAGCCACAGAAAGTACTTAGACAAATGGAAAAGGATCTAAAAGTAGGTCAAGAGTGAGCAAGAGAACATTGGGATGAATTCAGAAGAAACAACATAAGAATCATGCAAGTTTCAGTGGACAGGAAGGCAATCCTTCCTGTAGGAACTGTTAAAGACATCATTGCAGGAAAATTTCCTGAGCTAAAGAATGCAGGATCCAGATCCAAGAAGCCTGAGGATACTAAAAAGAGACCCTAACATAAAGACTACAAGACACACCTTGACTTGACTTCGGATAGATCATCGATTACTCGAGCTGGCACCAGTAACGTCTCAATATGTCCTGTCACATGCGAGATAGCCAAAGGGCATCTGCCCACTCCAGGAACACAAAGACCCTCAAACCATTCCATCAAGTCATTGGAATGAGGTCTATAATTGTTACTGGTATTTGGCATGTCAAATATGACAGAGGTAGCTTGCCAGGCTTTGCTGTGTGTGTGGGATAATCTTCTAGTCACCTCAAAACTCGAGCATTTATTGATGAACCACACAGCCCCGAGTGCCAGGCTGCAATCAGCTCTTCTGCTGGGTGGAGTTCTGGCGAGAGGAGTCTGGATGTGGAAAATGGTGGCCCTCATGGTGTGGGGGGTTCCTCTGGCTTCTTGGCTTCTTGTGAAGCTCTGCTGGTGTGGCAGGCCAGCGATAGAACCCGCCATCCCTCCCGGATGCCTTGTGATCAGCTGGGCACAGGGAGAATAAGTAGCAGCTCTGCCCTATGTATGTCAGTCTCTGGATCAGCATACCTGGTCTGGGCTTGGAAAAACTGCTGCAGGGTGGGTCAATGACAAGCTGGGCTGCAATCAGCTCTTCTGCTGGGTGGAGTTCTGATGAGAAGGGAGTCTGGATGTAGAAAATGGTGGCCCCTCATTATGTGAGGGTTTCCTCTGTCTTCTTGCGAGGCTCAGCTGGGGTGGTGGGCCAGGGCTAGAACCCACCATCCCTCCCGGACGCCTTGTGATCAGCTGGACACAGGGAGAGCAAATAGCAGCTCTGTCCAGTGCATCCTAACTAGAAAAACAAATGCTATAGAGATGAAATATTGCAAGCAGCAAGATCAAAAAAGGAAATTTCATACAAAGGAGCATCCCTTAAATTTACAGCAGACTTCTCAGATGAAAAACTCCATGCCCAAAGACAATGTTGAGATATTGTGAAAAAACTCAATGAAATGAAGGTCTCACCAACAATTGTTTACCTGACTAGACTGATATTTAGATCTGAAGGAAAGATATACAACTTCATGGTAAACAACATCAAATAAACAACATCTCAGGAACTTCATAGACTCAAAACCAGCTGTAAAGGAAGGACTGAAGAAGCTACTGTAAGATAAAACAAATCCCAAAACACAACAAGCTTAGAAGTAAGATTGCACAAAATCCTATAACAATATTCTCTCTCAGTGTCAATGGTCTAAATGCACCAGTTTAAAGATAGAGTGGTAAAATGGATTTAAAAAACTGAATCGAACATTGTGTTGCCTACAAGAAACACATCTGAATAGTAAGAATAAACAGACTCAGAGTATAAACCTGGAAGACAATTCTTCACAAAACAACTCCTGCAAAAATGCAGGAGTGGCCACACTAGTATCTGACAACATAGACTTCAGGCTGTAAAAGGATATAAGGGACAGTGAAGGTCATTTCTTAATAATTAAGGGATATGTATAATAGGAGGAAATTACACTCTTAAACATATATGCACTCAATGAGGGGCCAGCAAAATACCTGAAACAACTACTAATGGACTTGAAGGAATATATTAACAGCAATGCAACTATAGTTGGAGACTTCAACACTAACATCTCTTGATAGATCAATGAGATTGAAACTCAGCAAGGAAATACTGACTTTAAAGGAAGAAATAGAAGAGAGGGGGTTAGTAGATATAAAAGAGCTCTTCATTCCCCAAAAAAGCTGAATACACTTCTTTCTGTAGTGCGTGTGAAACATTCTCCAAGATAGACTACATGATGGGACAGAAAACATTACTAATAAAATCAAGAAAATAGAAATTGTATCAGCTATTCTTTCAGACCTTGATGCAATGAAAATAGAAGTAAATCTAATACAGAAACAGAGAACTATATAGAATACCTGGAAACCAAACAGCTTGCTGCTAAACAACCAGTGAGTCCTAGAGAAAATCAGAGGAAATCAAAAGATTCCTGGAAACAAATGAAAATGAAAGCACAAACTACCAGAACTTGTGAGACACAGCTAAAGCAGTGTTAACAGGAAAGTTTATACTTCTGCAAGCAATCATCAGGAAAAGAAAGGACCCACATAAATAATTTGACATCACAACTTAAGATCTTGAAAAAAAATGAGCATTAAGGGCATCCGTAGACAGAGAAGCCCAACTATCACTACTTGCAGATGACAAGATACTCTATTTAGAGAACCCTAAATCACTTGTCTACCCGTTCATCATCGATTTGCTCAAACAGGCCCCAGTAACATCTCCAAATGTCCTGTCTCATGCTAGAGGAGCCCAAGGGCATCTGCTAGCTCCAGGAACATAAAGAGCCTCATACCATTCTTCAGGTCATGGGGATGAGGTCTATAATACTGGTATTTGGCATATCAAATATGACACAGGTAGCTTGCCAGGCTATGCCATGCAGGTGGCATGGCATACACTTGTAGTCACCTCTGATCTCCAGCATTTATTGATGAACCGCATGGCCGCTTGCGGTCTCGCCAGCCTGGGTATAATCAGCTCCTCTGCTGGGTGAAGTTCTGACGAGAGGAGTCTGGATGTGGAAAATGGCGGCCCTCATGGAGTGGCGGGTCATCTAGCTTCTTGCGAGGCTCAGCTGGGGTGGCAGGCTAGGGCTAGAACCCGCCACCCTCCTGGGCGCCTCGTGAGCAGCTGCTATCAGTAATTTTAAACTTTCCACTCCAATGTCTCTAATTTTTCAAATATATTCAACTTTAACAAGATGAACCCTTGGAATTATTTTAACAATAGACATGCTACCTCTGGTTACAGGCAAGTTCTGATAACAGCTTGGCTTTCCTCTAATAACTCCTCTCTTCTCATCTCAGATACCCTTACGATTTAGTAAAACAACATATAAGCTAACCTCTCCTCAGACAGTAGTGGTTTGAAGGCACAAGAGCCATGGAAGTTGAGTGATTTATCACAGTCAACAATCATTTATTTATATGAGGTGCTCACCAAGTGTTACTGTAATGAAAACAAATATAAAATAAAAAGTCCCTGTGGCACTTCTATTAGTCTAGATGCCGGGGAATGGTCTCCGTAACATCCTTGCCTCGATGAAACACTAAGCCACACACTCTAATTTTCTCATACTCTATTTGTTTCTGACTGAAACAAAATGAACAGATACCCTATAAATGTGCAATTTATGTTGGAATCATCTATAAGCAAATCTGTCACTATCCCCATCTCCTTCTTGTATTCTACCAAAAAGCTCCTAGGAATAATAGCTATGTATAGTAGAGTGGCAGGTGACAAAATCAGTACCCAAATATTTGTGAGTTTCCTACATGCAAATAGCAAAAGTGAAGAAAGTGATACTAAAAAACAATCCCTTCACAATCATGCCAAAGAAAATCAATGTGTCTAATTTAGCTTAACTAGGGATATCAAATACTTGTACAAAGAAAATGAAATGAGAATAATGCTGATTCACGAAATAAGAGAGGACATGAGGGAATGAAAACACATTCTCTGTTCATGGATTGGGAGAATTAATATTATCGAAATGGCAATTCTCCCTAAAGCATTATACCGATTTAATGCAGTCCCAAAAGGATACCCATGATATAATTCAAAGAAATTGACCAAACACTCTTGAAATTCATATGTAACTATAAACCCCAAGAATAGCCAAAGCATCCTTGGGAAAAATATGAGAGACATCACTTTTCCCAATTTCAAACTGTACTACAATGCAGTAGTTATTAAAACAGCACGGTATTGGAGTACAAACAGAACTGTGAAACAATGGAATAGAGATAAGTATTCTGAAACACATCCTTAAATATATGACTATTTAATCTTTGATAAAGGATGAAAATTTATGAAGTGTAGCAAGGAAAGCCTCTTCAACAAGTGGTGCTGGAAAAACAGGGCAGCTACGTTTAAAAAATGAACTTAACTATATCATGCACAAAAGTCTTATCAAAATGGATTAAAGACCATTTTAAGACTATTAGACTTGAATCCATAAAGCACATCAAAAAATAGGAAAAATCTTCCATGACATTGAAGTTAAAGGCATCTTCGAAGACAAAGCAAAGAAATTGGAAGCAAAGATAAACATAAACACCACTAGCAAATCAATTGGAAGCAAAGATACAAATGAAATTCAAAAACTTCTGCACCAAAGAAAGAAATGGTGACCAAGATACAAAGACAGCCCAAAGAGTGGGAAAAAATAATTACCCAATGCCCATCTGATAACTGATAATATCCATGATATATCAGGCACTGGTAAAACTTTACAAGAAGAAAACAGACAACTCCATCAAAAACGGGGAGAAGAAATCAACAGAAACTTCCACAAAGAAGAAATTCAAGTGACCATAAGGCATATGAAATAATGCTCATCATTACGGAGATGCAAATTAAAACAATTTGATATCACCTCACACCACAGAGACTGGCACACATCCAAAAGAGCAAGAAAAACAAGTGCTGGTGTGAATGTGAAGAGAAAGGAAGTCTCATCCATTGTGGGAATGGTGACTGGTTCAGCCTTTTGAAAAACAAATGAATATTCCTTCAAAAACTAGAAATTGAGCTCCCAGTTGACCCAGTAATTCCACTCCTTGGAATATACCCTGGGAAGTAAAAAAAAACACAGCAGAAACATTATCTGCACTTCTATGTTCATAGCAGCACTATTCACAATAGTTGAATCTGGAAACAACCAGAGTTCCCGAGAACAGATGCCTGGATAAAGAGACTGGCACATCTGCACAATGGAATACTACGCAGCTGTTAGGAAAAATGAAGTTATGAAATTTGTTTGTAAATTGATGGATATGGAGAGGATCATGTTGAGTGAAATTAGTCAGAATTAAAAGGACAGAATGAATGCATTCATTTGTGGAATATAAAAAAGTATGATACCAATATGCAAGGACAGGCACTACATGAATCAGAAGGATTTGTCGGTGGGTGGATTCTACAGCAATTTTGTTGGAGTCAGAGGTTAGGAAATACAGAGACTGTCCAGTGCTAATAATTATTGGAAATGATAATACCAGACTAGAACTGAGAATTGAACGTAGGCAAAGGGATATACATGATAGCCACTAACTGAATTGCAAGCCACAATGTGTAAGAGAAGTAAGAGAGAAGCCTAATCTGAGAGAGGGAGAGAGAGAGAGAGAGAGAGAGAGAAGAGGTAAAATGTCTGCCATAGAAGCTAGCTTGGGGAGTGGGGATGGAATCAGGGGATGTCAGTTGTGGGAAATGTGCCCTGGTGGAGGAATGGGTGCCAGAACACTGTGACTGAAACCTAATCATGAATAATTTTGTAATTGTATATCTCAAGATGGTATAACATTTAAGAAAAATAAATAAATAAATAGTTCATATCCAAAAAATAATAAAATAGAACTATAAAACATATACATACTTTTTGTTTATCCTTTCAAAATAAAATCTTACTATTTTTAAAATATTTTCTTTGTCATTGTATTATGAATTCTTTGCATGTTTAGAATATACAAAATACTATTCATTCATGAGATAGTTTCAATTTTTTACCCAGAAATCTACAAATGTGACAGTTCTTCTAAATGTAATTCTAGTTGTTTCTATTAAAAGAAACTCACTAGAAATAGGTATGATATTTAGACGCTTAAATAAAAATTAACCTTAAGATGTCCATACTCTAGGGTCAATGTGAATGGTTTTATATAAACTTCTTTACATTTTTAATTAAAATTAATAGAAAATTATATTTAAAATCATTCTATCTATACAGAGCTAACAATATAGTAATGTTATGAGCACAAAGAAATATTGCTGCCGGGTACACTTAATCTAGTATTTAAAGCGACTGTACATCTTACTAACTATTAGTATTTCAGAACGATATTTTATAATTGGCTTTAATTTGTATTTTCTTCTACAATACATCCTTCAAAATTAAGTTGTACCTATAAACTTTGAAATATTAGATCATATCCACTTCAAAAAACTATGTAGAGAAGTTTTATGATTGAAACCAATCTGTGGCATGAAATTCAATTCATTTTTCACCATTACAGCTTCATAAATTACCCACCATGAATCGTACCTTGATTTCAGATCTCTAATATCTAGAATTATTAGTGAATACATTTCTATGATTTTCAAGATCATAGTAATCTTAAAAAAATGCTCTCAAATTTCATCATGTTTAAATTTTCTCATGGACATAGAAAATTATTTCATGTTTTACATATTTTGCTGACCGTTTTATTTTTGTTTACATGGAACACATGGGGTCTAAATTGGATCTCTTTGGGGTGGGAGGGATAGTCCAGCAGGTAAGGTGTTTGCCTTGTATGCAGCTGACCTGGGTTTGACCCCCAGACATCCCATATGGTACCTCGAAGCACCACCAGGAGTAATTCCTGTGTGCAGAGCCAGGAGTAACTCCTGAGCATTGCCAGGTGTAACCCAAAAAAAAAAAATAAAAAAAAATAAATTGGATCTCTTAATAACATAAACCCCACCATATATTTATGTGGGTTTAAAATTTAATTATATAAGAAAATGGAGGATATGCAGAACGAAGTCAGTCAGAAAGAAAGCAGTAGATACAGAATGTGATCTTTCTTATATGTGGGACTCTTAAGATGCACAGCAAGGTGCAAAGGGTCAAGGCAATGTGAGACAACTGACTCATGTAACTGAGGGGAGTGGTGAGATCAAGTAGAAAAAAAATTTATTAATCAATTCCCTAATGACAAAATAACATTATCTTAGTAAATTTGAGTTTTCACAATAATATTTCATTAACACAGATTTCCCATCATAGATACATATGCATATAATTTAATTGTGGAAAGATATACTATTAGTAAACAGGGGTACAAAACCTATGGAATGTCAATATTGCATATTTTTTGGGAATACTGACTTTGAATTTAAGTAGAATATGGATCTTTATGAGATACAAGTTTTGGATTGTGTTTAAGCATCTTTAAAACGTGGTGGTGGTTGTAGCTCTACCACTTCTTTACTTTTATGACCTTTTTGATTGACAGGCTGTGTATCCTACTGAGGTTCAATATTTTTTGTTGCTTTTTGGCCATATCCAGCGACGCTGAGGGGTTACTCCTGGCCCTTTGCTCAGGAATAGCTCCTGGCAGTGCTTGGTGGGCCGTATGGGATGCCAGCGATTGGACTCCAGACTGGCCATGTGCAAAAGCAAATGCCCTCTCCACTGTGCTATCGCTCCAGGCCCCAATGTTCAATATTTCCCATTGCAAAATAATAAAATGCATATCTATAACTCTAAGTAAAAGCATAAGATTTAAGAAGACATCCAAATGAAATGCCTAAACTTGAATAGTTTCTCTCTATATTATACCTATGCATTAATATATATGTGTGTGTATTTATATATATGTGTGTGTGTGTGTTTGTGTGTATGATGAAATCATTATTTCATTTAATAGGTTTCAATGAAGTCACCTGAATACATAAAATAAGAAGGGGATAGCTTTAAGTCATTGGAGATAATAATGGCTCCAAGGAGGAATATTGTGGATATTATATATTAATTATAAAGAATCTAACATTTTGTAACATCATTCACTTCACTTGATCACTTGACATCCCATTATTCATCAATTTGCTCGAGCAGGCACCAGTAAAATTTTCATTTGACCCTATCATGTGCCAGTGTAGCCCAATGGCATCTGGTTGCTTCAGGAATACAAAGAGCCTCAAACCATTCATTCAGGGTCTTGACGAAAATATCTGACCATCTTGTAGGTGGCAGCCATGTGATCTTTTGACATCCTGTGGGATCCAGTTGGTAACGGCTCTAGACCAGCGGTCGTCTCCAAATTGCATTACAGGTCCAGCACATCTGATTTTCAATACCTTGGCAAATGAGACAGCATCCCTGACTCTGGAACAGCGACGGAGGTCAGAGCTCCGATTCCTTCTTTCACTTGAGTGAGGCACAATATTCCAAGCACAGCTCTTTCTATTCCTCTTTGGGAGACGCAAATAGCATTCTCATCCTGCTTTCGTAGGACCCTGGTCTCTGAGGCGTATGTTAATGCAGGGACAACATTGCAGTTCAAGAGATGTGCCCGGAGCCGGAGGTTCTTTTTCCTTTTTACCTATTTCTTCGATGCTTTTGAAGGCATAGAAGAAATGCCTTCATGCCACTCTCTTCCTCCTGTGCAGCTCAGGTTTTAGGTCATTCATCATGTTGACTTCTTGACCTCGGTACACATAACTGCTGCATTCAGAGATGTTTGTTCCATTGAGAGTGAATGGGGCCTCTGGAACTAGGTTGTACGTCATTACAACCTATATTACCTCATGATTTGAGTTTTTAAAAATCACTGAAATAGGGGCTGGAACCATAGTATAGCGGGTAAGGCATTTGTCTTGCAAGTGGCCGACCTGTGTTAGATTTCCAGGCATCCCATATGGTCCCCCAAGCACTGCCAGGAGTAAATCCTGAGTTCAGAGCCCAGAGTAACCCTTGAGCATTGCCCGGCATGACCCAAAAAGCAAAAAAAAAAAAAAAAAATAAATAAATAAATAAATAAATAAAATAAAATAAAAATCACTGAAATATTTGCGCTACTTTATTCCTCTGTAAGAGAATTGATAGAAGCAAATGTGTGGAACTCCATAAATCTCAACATTTATGACAAACATTTGATTACTTTTCTCATACATTTAGCACTTTTTTGCTTTTTGCATCACACTCAGCGATGCTTTGGGGTTACTCCTGGCTCTTCGCTCAGGAATTACTCCTGGTGGTTCTCAGGGGACCATATGGGGTGCTGGGGGGTGGAGGGGGGGGATTGAACCTAGGTCGGCTGTGGCAAGGCAAACACCCTCCCCCACTGTACTGTAGCATTGGTTTTGGAACCATTTAAACAGTCCTCAGGGCCTTTGAGGTTACACCTGATAATTTTGAACAAGAGGGCAAGTGGTGAAAGGCTTGTTAACCCCAGTTAAGCATGTCCTGTTCTATGACTCCAGTCCTTCTAGTTACCTGTAATAACGACTACAAGTTCAGATACTTTGTGTGTGGTGTGATGTGTGTGTGTGTGTGCGTGGTGTGTGTGTGTTTCTTTACAAAACGTTTCTTTGGTTTAGAAAAGTGGATTGAGATAAAACAACTTTTAGTCTTCTGAAAATTGTTCTTAACAGAAAATGATATGGAGTAGGTGGCTCTCTGAAGATTAAATAACTGGCTGGACGAAGTGCTCAGTGAGCACATGCCTTGCCGTCTGGAGGCCTGGGTTCTGTCACCAGCACCACAGGATCCTCTGGGCAATGTAGGAAATTACTCCTTAGTAGAGTCAGGAGGAACCCTAAGAACCACAAGTTGTGACCCTAACTGAAACCCCAAAGGAAATAAAATAACTGTAAATAATTGCTTAGAATTCAAATTACTTAAAACTGTAATGAAGATACAAGTCAATATGATAAGTAAGATACAAGCAAGTAATGATACAAGTCAGTATAATTTTTAAATGAAATCTTCATATTCCATTTTAAATTTGGAGGCCATACCTAGCTGTATTCTGCAAGCACCCTTAGCCCCTACATTATTTCTCCAGCCCTCATATTTTGTTTCATTAACTTGAATTTGTGATATACCTTAATTAATTGTAAATAGATAGATATCCTGTTTTATTGCAAATATAGTTAAGTAAGGAATTGAAGTACAGTTTATTTTAATTAGTATTTTATGTTAATCAGTTTTCAAATTAACATTTTAAATTTATACATATATATATATAGAGAGAGAGAGATTTTTCTGTATATTCTACTTGAGTTCCTGGATTATTAATAAGAATTTAGAATGCACATTAAAATGGATTAGCAAGCAGTAAGTGTATTTGACATTTGGAATTTTTTGATTTATATGACAGTTTGCTCTAAGAAACTATATTAAACTTTCATAAAGACCAACTGTAGAGGGTGAACTTAATAGAAAGTAACTATTCTAGGTACATCAACTTAATAGTCAATTAAACACCCATTAAGACATAACAGTTTGATCTTCCTATTGTATTTTATATTTATTCTGTATTCAAGATATTTTACATACACAGACTAATTATTAATAACCACTTTTGCACTTAATCAGCTTAAATCAAAAATTTGAATAAATATTTTTAACGTTATGGAGTTGACATATCGACACAGAAATACAAGCATGTATATATGTAAACACAGTGAACATTTTACTTACTTTCAGATATGTTTGGAAACATATAGTCAAAAGTAAATATTTAGTGTACCTCTGAATACATATGGAGAAACAAATGGATAGCAATACATATTTCATATCACATCTATATATTTCATATTATTATACACAACTTTGCTATTCCAAATCTTGGAGCATGTTATAAGAACATGTAACTTCAGCTTTTACTTTGTTTTGTAAAAGAAATTTCTGTTTCTACATCTGTATAACATGAAATTTTAAATCTATATGAAATTCTTAGAACATTTGCAATGTTAAGTACAAGAACACAAGATGTATTCTTCTCAAGTTGTATCAATAGATTAATTACTGTAGTAATTACTAGGTGCTAGTATAATTCAAATGAAGAATAGATTTGTGAGATATTGATTAACAAAATTGTATTTTTGTTTCTTGTTATTAACACAGAAAATTTTGTTAGTCATATTGATAACTCATTTTAAACATGATTTTTTCTGCTTTTTGATTACACCCGAGGATGCTTATGGATTTGTCCTAGCTTCTGCACTCAGGAGTTACTCAGGAGGTACTGAGGGACCATATGGGATACCAACAATTGAATGCAGCTACATACAAGGCAAATGCCTACTACTGTACTATTGTTCTGGCCACTAATTTAACGTTTTTTAAATCACAACTTTGAACAAAAAATAATGTGAAATTATTGGGAAACAATAATTAGAAATTATTTTTTAGTATTTACTAAATTTTTCTAGTATTTATTTTTCTAGTATTTATGAAATAATGCTACAAAATACTAATGTCAAACTATATAAAAGTATAAGAGATATGTGTGTTCTATAGGGGCATTGTAAATAGTATTTTCTTTTCTAGGTACATTTAATGAATTTTATATTAGAAGCTCAAGGTTAAATACTTGTAAAAGTCTAATTAATATTTCCATAGTGTGTTAAAATGAAATTATTGTTGAACCACTCTAATTAAGTACATAGGAATACTAGAAATTAAGCCTGTATTGTGTGTGTGTGTTTGTGTATATCACTCTTCAGGCTAATATATAAAGAAAAACTATATTCTAAATGAGTTCATATATTTTGAAAAGGAAGAATTTATTCAAATTATTTTAATAAAAAACCATAATTTTCTAATGTGGAATCTGTTGTAATGTAGCCATGAGCCTAGTTGCAATTATAACCTGAAATATATCTGCTATTGAAGGGTATATCTTAAAAGCACATAAAGACAGTCTCTATGGCTATTTCCCTGCAGGCTGCTGATCCAGGACCTGTGATTTGATCTGCACCCCTCATTTCCAGTGATTCCGATTCCTGCCAGGCATGATCCCAAAGCAAAGACAGAACTTAGTCCTAAACACAGCAGGGTGTGGTCTCAAAACAAACAAAAACACAAAAGTTCACCTTTTCTCCTGTGTTTTTATGATTACATCAATAGCTACATGCTCAGGATGCTGTTGATCACAAAAAGAGGAACCACTCCAGTCAATCAACTCCAGTCAACGAACAGATCACCAGCTAGTTAGATGCAGAGCTAAATGTCTATGATTCCTAGTAGCTCTGTGAACATGAGAACAATAAAAACTTTTAAATAAGTTGGAACTGAAAGGGACATATATGGCCCCAAAACCAAACAATTAATTCACTGTCACTGTCTGTCTTCCTGTTCATCATCGATTTGCTCGAGTGGGCCACAGTAACATCTCCATATGTCCTGTCTCATGCTAGTAGAGCCCAAGGGCATCTGCTTGCTCCAGGAACATAAAGAGCCTCAATCCATTCCGGAATGAGGTCTATAATTGTTACTGGTATTTGGCATATCAAATACAACACGGGTAGCTTGCCAGGCTCTGCCATGCAGGTAGCTTAATCTTGTAGTCATCTTTAAGTCCAGCATTTATTGATGAACCCCGCGGCTGCTTGTGGCGCGCAAGCTGGGCTGTGATAGGCTGGTCTGCTGGGTGGAGTTCTGAGGAGAGAGAAGTCCGGATGTGGAAAATGGAGGCACTCATGGAGTGGGGGGGTCGTCTGGCTTGTTGCAAGGCTCTGCTGGGGTGGCGGGCCAGGGCTAGAACCCGACATCCCTCCTGGGCGCCTTGTGAGCGGCTGGGCATAGGAGAGCCAGTACCAGCTCTGCCCCATGTCTGTGAGTCTCTGGACCGGCATACCTGAGCAGGATTTAAGAACAACTGCTGCAGGGTGGAACTCGATGAGCAGGGCTGTGATAGGCTGGTATGCTGGGAGGAGTTCTGACGAGAGAGAAGTCCGGATGTGGAAAATGGAGGCCCTCATGGAGTGGGGGGGTCGTCTGGCTTGTTGCAAGGCTCTGCTGGGGTGGCGGGCCAGGGCTAGAACCTGCCATCCCTCCTGGGCGCCTTGTGAGCGGCTGGGCACAGGGAGAGCCAGTAGCATCTCTGCCCCATGTCTGTGAGTCTCTGGACCGGCATACCTGAGCCGGATTTAAAAACAATTAATCAATTAATTAAATTAATTAAATAAATAAAAAGAAAATAGACTCCACATACCAATTCTACCATAGCTGTTGTTGGCTCAATTGGGCCTCAAAAACAGTCAAACAGAAAATGAAATTTGAGGTGAGTTAAATCTATTAGTGACCTGTTTATTTTCAATTTACTTTTAACACTCTTTAATAATTATAGTAAGCATTGAAAAAGTAATTGTGGTAGTATAGATTTTTCTGTATTTTTCAAAGAGCATTTGAGAACTCATTAATTGAACATATGAAAATATTAAGTGTAAAAGAGAAACTATGCTGGGTTCATTTTTACTGGGTATAAATTACATGTACTGTTTTAGAAAATTATCCATGACTTCTACACAGATCTGTTTGAAAGCCACGTCCACCTGCCCACATACCAAATTCTACAGGATGGATATGTCCTTCCCAACGTTCTTCCTTCTGAAATCTTATATGCCATTTCATCGTTAAAGAAGGGAAAAGCACCAGGCCCAGACAGTCAGACCCGAACACCTGAAGAATGTGCCTTCAGTATTCATCAATACACTGGATCGGCTCTTCACATGCTACCTCTCTGAATGCAAGGTATTCTCCCATTGGAAAACCAGCAGGACAGTTCTACTATTAAAGAAGGGAGACACCCACGACATTGGCAACTACGGCCCATCTGCCTGTTGTCTGTCATCTACAACTTGTTCACTCGACTCATCCTGAACAGGATTAGCAGAACATTAGATGAAGGACAACAATGCGAGCAAGCTGACTTCTGAAAAGGATTCGGCACAATCAACCATATCCACAAGGTAACCAAGCTCATTGAAGATCGTAGGGAGTTCAAGATGCCGCTCTGTCTCACGTTCATTGATGTAAAGAAAGCCTTGGATTCTGTGGAAACTGAAGCGGTCATCGAAGCCCTAGCCAAACAGGGCATTCAAACCCAATACATCAAGATCCTTCATGAGTTGTATTACGGATTCACCTCCAGAATCTCACCATTCTACAAAGAAGTGATCATCGATGTCAAAAGTTTGGCAGGGTGATACCATTTCACCAAAACTCTTCAACACCACCCTGGAAAACATCATGCGACAAATAGAATGGGAAGGAATGAGAGTGAAGATAGAATAGTGTTCTCATCCTGCTTTCTTTGGGTCCAGGTCTCTGAGGCGTATGTTAATGCAGGGAGAATGGTGGAGTTGAAGAGATGTGCCCAGAGTTGGAGATTGTCCTTTTAGCTATTTCTTCAGTGCTCTTGAAGGAATTCCATGTCACTCTCTTCCTCCTGCAGAGCTCAGATTTTAGGTCATTCATCATGTTGAATCCCCACCTAGTTATACATATCTGCTGCATTCAGAGTTGTTTGTTTTGTTGGGAGTGAATGGGGCCTCTGGAACTAGTTAATTTTTGTAAACATTGTTTTGTTGAGATTCAGCTGTTTACCTATCTTTCTGCATTCTCAGTCAAAGTCAGCCAGCATTTGTGCCACTTGACTAATGTTGGTGTTATTAGAATGATGTCATCAGCAAAGCGGAGGTAGTGTAGTTGCTGACCATCTATCTTCACTCCCATTCCTTCCCACTCTAATAGAATGAACAGGGTGAGAGACTATCTGAGTTCATCATGTCCAACAAGATCATTCATGAGAAGTCATAGTTTCAGAAGGCTGAAGTTAAACTTTGGACATGGGAATCTCCTGGTGTACAGTCCACAATGAATTGACCACATCATATTCAATCAACAGTTTTGCCTGACAGATTTTGCTGACGTCCCAAAATTTAAACAGGATCCTACCACCATCTCCTTCCTGCAAAATTCTACTTCACACAACAGGAAAAAAGACTGCAAAGTTTAAGAAGAGAACTCCCAGAATGACCACCAACTGAGAACTCTTTGGCACCATAGTGGCAACATGGGAAGATGCCATTATTGACAATATCTATGAAGAACAAAAACAACTGTTTCAGCACCTCCATGATTGTGTGAAGAATGCCAAGATAAAGACACAAAAGGGTGCCTGTCTTCAAAAACCCTAGAGCTCATTCGCCAATGTTGCAAGGTGCGAGCCTCAGGTGACCCAATGCTAACGTCCAAGCTCACAAAGCAGTGCAGAGAAGTTATAAAGGGAAGACCTCAAAGAGAGAAGAGCAGAAATACTGGTCAATGTAGCAGAAGTCGGGAAAAGTATTTGCAACATCTGCCTGCCCTTCACCAACTATAAGACCAAATTGACTGCCCTCCGATGTCCTGATGGATCTATCACATATTCCAGAAAGGCAATGGATAAATCATCCATGACTTTTACTAGATCTCTTTGATAGTCATGTCCACCTGCCCACCTACCAAATTCCACAGTACTGATATGTTGTTCCCAATGTTATACACCAAAACAAGTTTTTATTTCATAGTGAAATTCTTATACTTTTAGTTTCAAAATAAATTCGAACCATGCTAATAAGACATACTAAGTTTTCGGGAGTTGCTGGGTCCCCAATCGTATCAGGACAGAAGTTCTCTTCTACCTCTGAGGACGCCGGAGGTAGTGTCCAGTGAAGTTCCAAAAAGCCTTTTTTTAAATCTCTTTTTTAAAAGAAATATTAGTGTCTGGAGGTTCTCTTCTACCTCTGAGAACGTTGAACTCACAAGTCTGGTGCAGTTCCAAAATGGCTTTTTAAAAAAGTTTTATTATACCATGTGAGATATACAATTACAAAGGTGTTCATAATTGAATCTCTGCCATGTAGTGTTCCAGCACCCATCCCTTCACCAATGCCAAATTCCCACCACTCATATCCCATACATGCCCCCACAGCCCAAATCCTGCCTGCCCGTATGCAGGCATATTTTGCTTCTCTGTCTTTCTCTTTGTCTCTGTCCCTGTATCTCTCTCTCTCTCTTCTGTTACACTTTGTGGCTTGCCCTACAGATACTAACAATGCATGATGTCTCTATGTGAATATTCAATAATAAGTTGTAGTGTGACATCATAATTCCTCATTTCCCATAACCCTTCCCGTTTGTTGCAACTAGACTGGTCATTAAAGTGCATAAATATGAAAGATCATGGGAAGGACCTGGTGCTAGAATGTATTATAGTCTAAGATTATCACACAACCGCACACCAGCCCAGCTGTGGATCGGGAGTGTCTGTCTTCCAGTGGTTATCTGTGGTGGCTGGGAGCTTAGGGACATGCCTACTGACCTGAAGTCTGGGGAATGGGTGGAGGGCCTAAATCCCTGCTCAGAGTCCGGTCAGTGTGGCTGCCTGCATGCTGAGAAAGTCCTAGGAGCTATGTAGGACATGGCCAGGGACTGGCCAACCCTTTTACCTTTCCCCCCAGGAACTCCATGGACCGCTCCACATGAGGCCGAGTTGCACAGCTGTGGATCTGTAGTGTCTGTCTTCCGGCAGTTGGCTGTGGTGGCTGGGAGCTCAGGGCCACGCCTACCAACCTGGAATCTGGGGATTGGGTACTCCCAGCCACCACAGTCACCCTCCAGAAGACAGACACCCCAGATCCTCAGCTGCACAGTTTTGTCTCATGTGGAGCGGCCCATGGAGTTCCTGGGATAAAGGTCAAAGGCTCAGCCAGCCCCTGACTGTGTCCTACATAGATCCTAGGGCTTTCTCAGCATGCAGGCAGCCACGTTGGCCAGACTCAGAGCGGGGATTTGGGCCCCAAAAAGACTTAATAGTATAAAAGTTCTACCACTAGCTCTGGTCAGAACTTAGACCATACAAGAGAGCCCAAGTCTCCCACAAAAGAGAGAGTATCTCACCTGAGAGGAGTCCTACACAAAAGAAGGAGAAGGGAAGAAAAAGAGGCAAGTATATAAGGGCAACCTCCTTATATACACAAAAGTAATCCTAACTGTTGTAGGGAAGGCTCCTGTCAACAAAGAACCCTTAACAGAGTGTAGAAGGATGGTGCCACACCCTATTACAGGTATAAACAAAGGACTAATCCCTTCTTCTGAGATTATCTCTTATGTAAAACACTGGAGAGAGAGAGTGGGGGGACTGGTATAAAGTAATACATCTTAATTTCAAGGGCTTCATGTTACCTAGATGGTACCCACAAAACTCTTCTTATTTATTATCTGCACCAGGGTGATTCTAAGTATCCTGTTCTCTGTATACTAAAAGGGTCATGCTCGCTTGTTGGGGGAAAACTAGTATGATCCTTCCTATAATCTTAAAGGATAGTCTCAACTTAGCCAGGGGGTAGTCTCGTGGTAAATTCTAACTGTCCCACATTGGGTGAAGTGGGTATAAAGAGGAGCTGCGCCCAATCTAGATAACATAGAAATCTTAGTAGGTATAATAAGTCATAAGTTATTCAAAGTTGACTTCCATAGCTGTCACACCCTCTATCAGTGTTTCCATAGCAAAGAGATCTCATTAGAATGAAACTTGGCTTAAGAGAGTGTAAATAGATTAAGCTGTGAGCAAAGTTCCCAAGCTGGCTAAGCCTGTCATCTAACACTAAGTAGAGGGGTTTATTTTGTTTTGTTTTTCAGTTATGTTTGATTATATAGTAAATATAAGGTTCCCTCCCAGTTATACTAGAAGAAGCTAAATGGGCATCAAGGCTAAAGGGGTTCAGGTTTTTGCCTTGTGGTCAAGTGGAGCTCAATCCAGCTGCATTTATGACCCCATCCCAAAACAGACCCAGACACACTTCTGGCACAGACCCAGAAGTAGGTGTTGAGCAGTGCTGACTGTGGCTCTAGTTCACTTCTTTCTCCAAGAAAAAAGTGATACATTTGTGTAATATTTCAAGACATATTCAGTATTCTTTGAATGTTTTGTTTTATTCAACTTCAATGTTTTCCAAGAAAAATTTCTCAAAGATAATCATATTTAAAGCATGAAACTGTGATAAAACTGCATTTGCCCTCCAAATAAATGTATTTATGTTTTACTTGATTTTATATTCATGAAAATTCTCATTTACATTTGTACAGAAAAGCAAATTGAAACTTTGTTCTATTTTAAACCTTCCTACTATTTCAATGAAATAGAGGGAGAGCATTTTTATTCTTTCATCAAGGTTTTTTAAAGTCATCATAGGAAGTATTTAAACTCATTTTTCTCATAATCTAATTTTAATGAATTTGTGGATACGGATAATTTATTTACTCTTGACTTCTTTCTCTCAAAGAAAAAAAGCTTGACTGGTATTTTGAAGTCCCCTTGAAAGAAAGAATATATTAAGGCATCTAATAATATATTGAGTGATCTAAATAATATGTTTTTCCATATGTAAGTTTTATCTAATTTTGGAAATTACTCACATTGACCATACAACAACTCTTTAGAATGTTTATGTTACTTTATTTGTGCTAATTAAATAAAATAATTAGCTAATGTATAGAAATAAATGGGCACTAGAAACATTTGGAGATAAACTGTCATCTTAGGAGTGTTTGCTTTCTCAAAAAAACATTTGAAAAGTGTTTATAAAGGTTGATTTTGTGGGACCATATATTTAGTACAGCAGAGAAGGTACTTTGTCTTGCATATGGCCAACTTGCATTTCCCAAGCTCTGCCAGAAGTAGACCCTGATTTATGAGCACAGGGTCAGGGGTAAGCCCTGAGAACTGGGTGCTACACAAAAAACAAAAAATAAAGCAAAATACTGATATTGTATCTAGATCTTATTTTATGTTATATCTCTTATTAACTTTTGCTTCTGGCCATTCAAATTTCTTCCTTGTTGAAGTTTCTGTTCATTTCTTCTCCCCATTTTTTTGATGGGGTTGTTTGTTTTCTTCTTGTAAAGTTTTACCAGTGCCTGATATATCTTGGATATTAACCCCTTATCAGATGGGTATTGGGGAATATTCTTTCCCCATTCTGTGGACTGCCTTTGTATCTTAGTCACTGTTTCTTTTTTTAAGTATTTTATTATACCACCGTGAGATATACAAATAAAAAAATATACAATTAAAAAGTTCATATTTGGGTTTTGGTCATACAGTGTCCTAGCACCCGTCCCTCCACCAGTGCCCATCTCCCAACACCAACGTCCCCGGTTCCCTCCCGCTTCCCCAGCCCCCTCCATGGCAGGTTCTTTATTTCTTTCCCTTTCTCTCTCTTTCTCTTTTCCTTCCCTTCCAGACTATGGATTACAGAACATACATTAAGAGGTTGGCATGTGTATCCTTTTGCCTCTATTTAATGCTCAGTTCTAGGTTGGCAAATGCTCATCATCACTAATCATCAGAGAGATGCAAATCAAAACAACAATGAGATATCATTTTATACCAAAGAGACTGGCACATATTCAAAAGAGCAAGAACAACAAGTGCTGGCATGGATGTGGGGAAAGGGGACACTCATCCATTGTTGGTGGGAATGCCGGCTGGTACAGCCTTTCTGGAAAACAATATGGACTTTCCTCCAAAGACTAGAAATTGAACTCCCATTTGATCCAGCCATACCACTCCTGGGAATATACTCTGGGAAGCCAAAAATACGCAGCGGAAACACCATCCCTACTCTTATGTTCATAGCAGCATTATTCACAATAGCCAGAATCTGGAAACAACCAGAATTCCTGAGAATCGATGACTGGATAAAGAAGCTTTGGTACATCTACACAATGGAATATTATGCAGCTGTTAGGAAAAATGAAGTTATGAAATTTGCCTATAAATGGATGTACATGGAGAAGATCATGGTGAGTGAAATTAGCCATAAGGAGAGACAGATATAGAATGACTGCATTTATTTGCATGACATATATATATGTATATGTTATTCCAATATCCAAGGTCAAGTGAAACATGTATCAGGAGGTTTTGTCAAAGGTGGAAATTATCACAAACGTGTGGGAGTCAGAGGCTAGATAAGACAGAGAATGGAAAAGTGTACTAACAATTGTCGAAAAGTACTAATACCAACCTAGAAATGAGTATGAAATACAGGCAAAAATGTACACATGACAACCCTCTAATGTATGTTCTGCAATCCACAATCTGGAAGGGAGGGAAAGGAGAAAGAGATAGAGAGAAATGGAAAGAAATAGAGAACCTGCCATGGAGGCGGGCTGGGGAGGGGGGAGGGAACCGGGGACGTTGGTGGTGGGAGATGGGCACTGGTGGCGGGATGGGTGCTGGAACACTGTATGACCAAAACCCAAATATGAACATCTTTGTAATTGTATATCTCACGATGGTATAATAAAATACTTTAAAAAAAGGAAAAAAAAAACTTTTGCTTCTGGGAACATAGACGCCTCTCTTGGGAGAGTTAACACAATAAATTGTGTTTGTATTATAGTTGTGTTAACTAGGTTACGATAGAGTTAATCCGAAAGCCAAAAAAAAATCAAAAAGTTATAAAGTTAATACCTCCTAACATGGTACAGGAAAGGAAGGAACAGAATGAAAATTTTAAAAACTGATGAATTTACATATGCACACACAAAATAGACCAAACAACAAACAAAACCCAAACCAAAATAACAAACAAGCAAACATAAAAAAACAAAGCCCTATAGGTTGTAATGTATAGATGAGTAAAAGGCACCTAAGCTACAATACAGAAAAATGAGAAGGATTCAGTTATTACAGACTTAAGAATATATTTAAGTGAATCTTCCAAAATGATTTAGTGTCACATATGTGGCTTTATAGGGAATAAACAGCCCATCTAATAACCATATGTCTGGCAAGCAGTTGATATATTTCCTGAAATATATATATATTTATTTATTTATATATATATATATATATATATATATATATATATATATATATATATCAAGTCCAGGGTAGTGCAAACTACTTGGAAAATAGGGTAGAGTAATATGGGATTTGGCTGATTGGCTGATCTGGTCATCAACCTCAGAACAAAAAGGACTTTATTTATTTATTTATTTGCTTTTTTTGTTTTGTTCTGGGACCACAACCAGGTATGCTCAGAGCTTACTTCTAGGCTCAGGGATCACTCCTGGTGTTGTTCAGGTGACTGAATGTAGTGCTAAAGACGCCAAGTCAGCAGCATGCAAGGAAAGTGTCTGACCCAATGTTCAATCTCTCTAGTCCTCCAAATAGAACTTTAAAAACCATGTTGGGAAACTTAGTTTTTTTTTATGAATGGGAAAGAATTGAAAGATGTGATTAGGATGAAGTACAGTGCAGGCTGCTTACACCTTGACCCAGGCATATTGGCCTTGCTCAATTTGTTTGAAAATCATTACAAAGAGGGACTTCACCTGAAATCTCATGGGTGACTCAATTTAGATAGGTTTGGGATGGAGGTGTGCTACATTCTGCAAGAAAATAGTGATCCAACTGCTGCCCATCTCCTGGATACCCTGGAAATTATGGATCCTAGAGTCCTTAACAACGGCCCTTTTCAATCATAGACCATGATAAGAGGTCTTCCACCACCTCAGAGACAGTGCTTATGTGATGAAACCTCAGAACGTGACTAGGTCACTCACTTCCATGCAGCATTCCAGTTAAACCTATCACACCACCACACACATTTCTAAATGATCTGTCCAGAATGATAAACTGGTCTGACAGATTGGAATCACTTCCAAATCAGAAGTGTACTTATCTTCAAGTGCACACCCTAATAAGGTTATAGGATCAAAATGACAGAAGATCAGAAATTGGAACAGAAAGACAGCTCCATGGTCTGAGGAGTTCTGAAGCAGACAAACAAAAAAAGTGCAACACAGAAGCAGCAATAGCAGAAGCTAATTTTGCATATATGAGGAGACAATTTTAAAATAGCGATACTCAAATAAAGAGCAATGAATGAGGATCAGGGGGTCACTAGATCACTTGACATTCCATTATTCCTGGATTTGCTAGAGCGGGCACCAGTAATATTTCCATTTGACCCTATCACGTGACAGTGTGGCCAGATGGCATCTGGCTGCTTCAGGAATACAAAGAGCCTCAAACCGTTCGTTCAGGGTCTTGCAGAAGAAGTCAGACCATCTTGTAGTTGGGCGGCCACGTGATCTTTTGACATCCCCTGGGATCCAGATGGTAACAGCTCTAGTCCAGTGGTCATCTCCTAATCACATTACATGTGCAACCCATATGATTTTCAATGCCTTGGCAAACAAACAGCTTCCCTGACTCTGGAACTGCAACGGAGGTCGGAACTCCGATTCCTTCTTTCACTTGAGTGAGGCGTGATATTCCAAGCATAGTTCTTTTGATTCCTCTTTGGGAGACCTGAATAGCATTCTCATCCTGCCTTCATAGGGCCCAGGTCTCCGAGGCATATATTAATGCAGGGAGAATGGTGGAGTTGAAGAGATATGCCTGTATCCAGAGGTTCTTTGTCTTTTTTGCTTTTTCTTCAATGCTTTTGAAGGAATTCCATGCCACTCTCTTCCTCCCTGGGCAGCTCAGGTTTTAGGTCGTTCATCATGTTGACTTTTCAACCTAGGTACACATAACTGCTGCATTCAGAGATGTTTGAGAGTGAATGGGGCCTCTGGAACTAGTTCATTTTTCATGAACTTAGTTTTGCTGAGATTCAGCTGTAGACCTATCTTTCCACATTCTCGGTCAAAGTCAGCCAGCATTTGTGCCTCTTGGCTAATGTTTGGTGTTATTAGAACAATGTCATCAGCGAAGCAGAGGTGGTATAGTTGCTCACCTTCACTCCCATTCCTTCCCATTCTAATTGTCACATGATATTCTCTAGTGTGGTGCTGAAGAGTTTTGGTGAAATGGTATCACCCTGCCGAACTCCTCTTTTGACATTGATGATCACTTCTTTGTAGAATGGTGAGATCCTGGTGGTGAATCCGTAATACAGCTCACGAAGGACCTTGATTTATTAGGTTTGAATGCCCTGTTTGGCTAGGGGCTTCGATGACTGCTTCAGTGTCCACAGAATCGAAAGCTTTCTTTAAATCAATGAACGTGAGACAGAGTGGCATCTTGAACTCCCTATAAACTTCAAACGAACTTGGTTACCGTGGTGGATATGGTCATTGTGCTGAATCCTTTACGGAAGCCAGCTTGCTTGCATGGTTTTCCTTTATCTAGTGTTCTTCCAATCCTGTTCAGGATGACTCAAGTGAACAACTTGTAGATGACAGACAACTGACAGATAGGTGGTAGTTGCCAATGTCGTGGATGTCTCCCTTCTTGAACAGTAGAACTGTCTTGCTGGTTTTCCATTGGGAGTGCACCTTGCATTCAGACAAGTAGTGTGTGAAGAGCCAAGCCAGTGTATTGATGAGTACCGATGGCAGATTCTTCAGATGTTCGGGTCTGACTTTGTCTGGGCCTGGTGCTGTTTCCTTCTTTACCTATGAAATGACATGTTGGATTTCAGAAGGGAGATTGTAGGGAAGGGCATATTCATCCTGTGAAATTTGGTGTGTGGGCAGGTAGATGTGGCTATCAATGTTATCTGAGTAGAAGTTATGGATGATCTTCATCTTTGCCTTTCTGGAAGATGTGATAGATCCATCAGGACGTTGGAGTGCAGTCACCGTGGTCTTATAGTTGGCAAAGGGCATGCGGGCTTTGGGAATGCTTTTCCCAGCTTCTGCTGCGTCTTCCAGTGTTTCTGTTCTCTCTTTGAGGTCTTCTTTCATAGCTTCTCTGCACTGCTTTGCTAGCTGGATGTTAGCATTTGGTCGCCTGAGGCTCGCGCCTTGTCATGTTGGTGAATGAGCTCGAGAGGATTAGGGACATATTTTATATAGTGAGGAAAGTAAAGTTTCTTTACTTATACTTATTGGTTATCATAGTACAGCAGCTGATAACTTTCTGGCACATGGATGACAAATATAGATTTGATCTTTAGCATCATGTGTGGTCCTTGAACACCAATTATATATGACACGCATATATAACTTGATGTTTTAAGACATGTCATATATGCTTTCACAAAATAAATAATATACACAAATGATAAAACATACTAAGAGTTTATTGTTTTCAGGACAAAAACAATTAAATAAACAGAAATAAATTCAGTGATTTTGAAAAGAGTAAATAAATAATACTGGATTGCACATATAGACATTTTTGTTGAATATGTTGTACACTACATCAAATAATCTAGCTCCTATTTGTTAGGCTAATAGGAATGATTTAGCAAAGTATTTCTATTTTTGAATTGTATTTTTGCATCATCATTTAAATAGAAAATAATTTGACTTCTCTCTATTTTCCTAAGCAGTTGATTTTGCACAGCTACATGTCATTAGTGATTTCATCTCCTATTAATGAACCAAAATGATAATTTGGCCAAGAAAAACTTGCTTCCATTTATCAGCAGTATTTAAACTTTCTATTGATTTCAACATATGACAATCTCATAAGCACAACTGTTTCTAAGCATACAAAATTATCTAAATTTTAATAAAAATAAATTTCAAGTCATGCTCAGGATCATATACAAGTCTATCAAAATGGGAATAATAGCTTATTCAAACATCTTTCATTTTTCATAAAAATTGGGCAGTCAAGATGTTCATATTACTAGACACTGTCATATTTATTTAATATATTATAATATCAGTTCTGTTCTAAGTTAACTTTTTACCAAACTTCCTTAAAATGAGATTGAAAAGATCCATATTTATTTATTTTTTTTTACTTATGTATTTATTTATTTTTGCTTTTTTGTGTCAATCCTGGCATTGCTCAGTGGTTACTCCTGGATCTGCACTCAGGAATTACTCCTAGCAGTGCCCAGGGGACCATATGATGTGCTGGGGATCAAATCTAGGTATGGCCGCATGCAAGGAAAATGCCCTGCCCGCTGGACTATCTCCATGGCCCATCATATTTTTTCAAGTGTATCAGACTAACATGCTCTGGAAAATATAATATAATTCTTCTAATTACAAGAAAATAAAATGATCTCTAGTCTCTATTAATTCATTTTATGAGATTAGGAAACATTTTATAAATAACTAATTAATGCAAAGTTGTATTTGAATGTATTCTTTTATTTTAATGATTTCCCTTCTTTCATTGGTGAGCTAGATTTATAAGGATAAAATAAAATCATCTGACTTGATGTAATGGGATATATTTTTTATTCACTTCAAGTAATTGAACCAGATTTTAATTTAAATACTCTGAATTACAAAATATCACAGAAGTTCATGCTTGATTTTCAGAGGAAAAACTTTTCAAAATCGGGGCCAGAGCAATAGCCCAGCGGGTAGGGCGTTTGCCTTGCACGCAGCTGTCCTCTGCCTGCCTGGGTTTGATCCCCGGCATCCCATATGGTCCCCCAAGCACCGCCAGGAGTAATTCCTGAGTGCAGAGCCAGGAGTAGCCCCTGAGTATTGCCGGGTGTGACCCAAAAAAGGCAAAAAAAATATATAATAAAAAACTTTTCAAAATCAATCCTTTGTCCAATGTCCCCAGTTTCCTTTCTGCCCCCAGCCTGCTCCTGCAGCAAACACTTTCCCCTCCACTGTTTACATAATTTTCCTTCTCTAAGGTTACTCCCACCTTAGCCCCAGTGATAAGCTTTCTGCTAAAGACTAGTTCTCTTACTTTGAATTTTATTGTCTTGGGCATTTGATATTCACCAGTACAGTTTCATTATACCCCACAAATGAGAAGATCTTCCTGAATACATTTCTCTCCTACTGGCTGACTTCATACAGATGATGCTCTCCACATCCATTCACTAGCAGCAAATTGCATGACTTCATCTTTTCTTAAAGCAGTGTAGTCTGTTATGTATATGTTCAATACTTTATCTATCATATGTTCTTGGGCACTTGTGTCATTTCTGAGTTTTGTCTTTTTTTTCAATAGTGCTACAATGAACAAAGATGTGCAGAAGTTTTTTTGTGTTGTGCTTTTGAACTCTTGACATATATTCCAAGGCTTATATTTCTGAGTTGTATGGAAGTGCAATGAACGTGAGATGTGAATGTGTCTCACGTTTATTGATTTAAAGAAAGCCTTTGATTCTGTGAACACTGAAGCAGTCATCAAAGCCCTAGGCAAACATAGAGTTCAAAACCAATACATCAAGACCCTTCATGAGCTGTATTACTGATCCACCACCAGGATCAACCATTCTACAAGGAAGTGATCAATGATGTCAAAAGAGGGGTTGGGCAGGGTGATATCATTTCACCAAAACTCTTCAGTGCCACCCCTCGAGAACATCATGCGACAATTAAAATGGGAAGAAATGAGAGTGAAGATAGATGGTAGGCAACTGCCCCACCTCTGCTTCGCTGATGACATCATTGTAATAACACCAAAAATTAGCCAAGCAGCACAAATGCTGGATGACTTTGACCAAAAATGTGAAAAGATAGGTCTAGAGCTGAATCTCAGCAAAACTATGTTCATGAAAAATGAACTAGTTCCAGAGTCCCATTCACTCTCAATGGAAAAAACATCTCTAAATGCATCAGTTATGTGTATCTAGGTAGAGAAGTCAACATGATGAATGACCTAAAACCTGAGCTACCCAGGAGAAAGATAGTGGCATGGAATGTGTTCAAAAGCATGGAAGAAATAGTTAAAATACAAAGAACCTCCAGCCCAGGCACATCTCTTCTACTCCACCATTCTCCCTGCACGAACATACGCTTCAGAGACCTGGGCCCTTAGAAGGCAGGACGAGAATGCCATTCGGGTCTTCCAAAGAGGAATCAAAAGAGCTATGCTCGGAATATCACTCCTCACTCAAGTGAGAGAAGGAATCTGGAGTAAGAACCTCTGTCACTGTTCCAGAGTCAGGGACGCTGTCTCGTTTGCCAAGGCATAGAAAATCAGATGGGCTGGACATGTAATGCAATTTGGAGATGACCGCTGGACTAGAGTCTTTACCTACTGGATCCTACGGGATCTTAAAAGATCAAGTGTCCACCCACCTACAAGAGGGTCATACTTCTTCATCAAGACCCTGAATGAACAGTTTGAGGCTCTTCATATTCCTAAAGCAACCAGATGCCTTTGGGCCACACTGGCATGTGATAGGGTCAAATGGAGATGTTACTGGCACCCGCTCTAGCAAATCAATGAATAATGGGATGCCAAGTGATCAAGTGATGGAAGCTCAATTCCTAGTTGTTTGAAGAATATTGATATTATCTTCCTTTTCTCCCATATCCTTACCAAAACTGATGACTTTTTTCTTTTAGATTAGGGCCATTCTCTCTGTTTTGAGGTGATATCTCATTGTTTTTTATTGCATTTCCATACTAATTAATAGTATAGAGAATTTTTCTTATTACTTTTGGCCATTTGTCTCTCACCCTGTTCGTTTCATTCTAGGCCATGGGTCCCAATGTGGAGTTCTAGGCCATGGGTCCCAATGTGGAGTACTTCAGCCGATCTTCTAGGTCCTATCTTGGCATGAAAATCACCAACTGGGGCCGTAGCGATAGCCCAGTGGGTAGGGCATTTGCCTTGCACGCGGCCGGCCTATGCTGGCCTGGGTTTGATCCCCGGCATCCCATATGGTCCCCCGAGCACCGCCAGGAGTAATTCCTGAGTGCAGAGCCAGGATTTAACCCCTGAGCATTGCTGGGTGTGACCCAAAAAACAAAAAAATAAAATAAATAAAATCACCAACTCTGATCTTGTAGAAGGTGTGATCCTTTTTATAGAACTCCTCCAGTTCCATGTAGAATTTCTCAATTTCATCTTCCGTGTATGTGGATATTGGTGCGTAGACAACAAAGATAGAAATTGCTGGCAGTGGGCCACATCTCTTTAAGTGTAATCGTCCGATTCGGTTTGTTAAGCATTCAAATCAATATAACGTTCATGGCCACGATCGTGTTGACAAGGACACCAACGCCACCAACGCCTCTTTCGTCGCATGTTCCTAGGAAGAGTTCTTCTCTGGCGCCAAAAACGGCATGATGTGATTGATACCTCCCTCAGTCAGACAAATTATGTCATACTTGATCTTTTGCACTTGCACCATCAGATCCTCAATATATGCTTTTAATGCCAGCGTACTTGCATTGAAAGTACAGACAGTCATTTTAGTCCTTCGCTTTGGCAGCCTAGTTTGGCCCTGAAATTTTATCAGGTACTCCTTGCTCGTCCTTCTTAGGGCTGCTGTATTAAGGGCTCTTTCAGGATCAGGAAGATACACATTTTTATTACTGGTTTTGGCATATTGAATATGCTTCAGACAGCTTGCCAGGCTCTGCCATGCGGATGGTATATTCTTGGTAGCTTGCAGAGTTCTCTGAGAGGGGTGTGGAAGTAAATTGCGCAGCCACTGCGCGACCACATGCAACAGAGAGAGCTGGTATCTGCTCTGACTGGGGTATCTGCGTCTGTGGCTCAAGTATTCCTGGACTTGAAATATTCTCTTCTGAAGGGCGGGTCTCTGAAGGGCGGGTCTTGTAGGCTGGAGATTGGATTAATCTCTTGGTAGAGATCTGAAGAGCTGTGGAGTATGGATTAAGAAGATTGCTGCCAGCATGGTATGGGGGGTTCCTCTGGGTTCATCGGGATGGTGGACACAGTCCCGCAGTTGCTCTTGTGGTCAGTGGGGTGCAGGGGCCTCAAGGAGTAGAGCTGGTATCTGGGATATCTGGGTATGAAGTGAAACGTTGGACATGGGAATCTCCTGGTGGACAATTTCACAATGAAATTGACCACACCATCTTCAATTGAAGGTTTTGCCTGACCAATGCTGCTGTCATCCCAAAATTCCAAACAGGATCGGACCACCGTCTCCTTCTTGCAAAATTCTAATTCATGCAATGGGAGAAAAGACCGCAAAGTTTAAGAAAAGAACTCCCAGAACGACCACCAATTGGGAACTCTTAAGTACCATTGCGGCAACATGGGAAGATACCATCATTGACGACGTCAATGAAGAATACAATCGACTGTTTCAGCACCTCCATGACAGTGTGAAGAATGCCAAGAAAGAGAAAGACACAAAAGGACACCTGTCTTCAAAAACTCTCAAGCTCATCGCCAACATGACAAGGCGCGAGCCTCAGGCGACCAAATGCTAACGTCCAAGCTCACAAAGCAGTGCAGAGAAGCGATAAAGGAAGACCTCAAAGAGGGAAGAGCAGAAATACTGGAAGATGCAACAGAAGCCAGGAGAAGCATTCACAATGCCCGCCTATCCTTTGCCAACTGTATGACCAAGATAACTGCCCTCCGACGCCCTGATGGATCTATCACATCTTCCAGAAAGGCGATGGAGATTATCCATGACTTCTAATGAGATCTCTTTGGTAGCCATGTCTACCTGCCCACATACCAAATTCCGCAGGATGGATATGTCATTCCCAAAGTTCTCGCTTCTGAAATATGACATGCCATTACATCGGTAAAGAAAGGAATGGCACCAGGCCCAGACAAAGTCAGACCTGAACACCTGAAGAATCTGCCATCAGTACTCATCAATACACTGGCTCGGCTCTTCACATGCTACCTGTCTGAATGCAAGGTGCCCTCCCAATGGAAAACCAGCAAGACAGTTCTACTGTTCAAGAAGGGAGACATTCACGACATTGGCAACTATCGCCGCATCTGCCTGTTGTCTGCCATCTACAAGCTGTTTACTCGACTCATCCTGAACAGGATTGGCAGAACATTAGATGGAGGACAACAATGCAACCAAGCTGGTTTCCGAAAAGGATTCAGCACAATTGACCATATCTACATGGTAACCAAGCTCATTGAGAATTGTAGGGAGTTCAAGATGCCGCTCTGTCTCACTTTCATTGATTTAAAGTCTTTTATTCTGTGGACACTGAAGGTGTAATCGAAGCCCCTAGCCAAACAGGGCATTCAAACCCAATAAATCAAGATTCTTCGTGAGCTGTATTATGGATTCACCACCAGGATCTCACCATTCTACAAAGAAGTGATCATCAATGTCAAAAGAGGAGTTCAGCAGGGTGATACCATTTCACCAAAACTCTTCAGTGCCATCCTAGAGAACATCATATGACAATTAGAATGGGAAGGAACGGGAGTGAAGATAGATAGTAGGCAACTGCCCCACCTTCCCTTCGCTGATAACATCATTCTAATAACACGAAACATTAGCCAAGTGGCACAAATGCTGGCTGACTTCGACTGAGAATGTGCAAAGATAGGTCTACACCTGAGTCTCAGCAAACTATGTTCATGAAAAATGAACTCGTTCCAGAGGCCCCATTCACTCAATGGAACAAATATTTCTGAATGCAGCAGTTATATGTACCTAGGTCAAGAAGTCAACATGATGAATGACCCAAAACCTGAATTGCGCAGGAGGAAGAGAGCAGCGTGAATCGCCTTCAAAAGCATCGAAGAAATAGCTTAAAAGACAAAGAACCTCCAGATCCAGGCACATCTCTTCGACTCCACTGTTCTTCCCACATTAACATATGCCTTAGAGACCTGGGCCCTAAGAAGGTAGGATGAGAACACTATGTGGGTCTCCCAAAGAGGAATCAAAAGAGCTATGCTTGGAATATCAGGCCTCACTCAAGTGAGAGAAGGAATCTGGAGTTCTGACCTCCGTCGCTGTTCCAGAGTCAGGGATGCTGTCTCATTTGCCAAGACATTGAAAATCAGTTGGGCTGGACATGTAATGTGATTTGGAGATGACCACTGGACTAGAGTTGTTACTGACTGGATCCCACGGGGTGTCAAATGATTATGTGGCCACCCACCTACAAGATGGTCAGACTTCTTTGTCAAGACATGAACGAATGGTTTGAGGCTCTTCATATTCCGGAAACAACCAGATGCCATTGGGCTACACTGGCACTTGATAGGATCAAATGGAGATGTTACTGGCGCCCACTTGAGTAAATTGATAATAATGGGATGTCTAGTGATTGACATGTCATCACAAAGTAATGAGAATATAGTGCCCGCATGGCAGAGCCTGGCAAGCTGTCCAATGCGTGTTCGATATGCCAAATCCAGTAACAAAAATGTTTATTTTCCTGACCCCGAAAGAGCCCTTAATATGGCAGCAGTAAGAAAGGCAAACAAGCAGTGCCTGATAAAATTTCACGGCTGTCCTAGGCTGCCAAAACGAAGAAGAACTAAAATGACTGTCTGTACTTTCAATGCACGTACACTGGCATCGGAAGCATATATTGAGGATCTGATGCTGCAAGCAAGAAAGATCAAGTACGACATCATTGGTCTGACTGAGACGAGGAGGCGTCAGTCGCATCATGCTGTATTTGACACCGGAGAAGAATTGTTCCTTGGAACATGTGATGAAAAGAGGAATTGGTGGCGTTGGTGTCCTTGTCAACACGAACATGGCTGTCAACATTGATTCATTTGAATGCCTAACAAACCGAATAGGACGATTACACTTGAGGAGATGTGGCCCACTGCCAGCAATTTCTATCTTCATTGTCTATGCACCAACATCCACATACAAAGAAGATGAAATTGAGAAATTCTACATGGAATTGGAGGAGTTCTATAAAAAGATCACACCTTCTACAAGATCATAGTCGGTGATTTTAATGCCAAGATAGGACCGAGAAGATCGGCTGAAGAACTCCACATCGGGACCCATGGCCTAGAATGGAACGAACAGGGTGAGAGACTATCTGAGTTCATAATGTCCACCAAGACTATTCATGGGAACTCACAGTTTCAGAAGGCTGAAACGAAACGTTGGACATGGGAATCTCCTGGCGGACAGTTCCACAATGAAATTGACCACATCATCTTCAATCGACGGTTTTGTCTGACCGATGTTGCTGTCGTCCCCAAATTCCAGACAGGATCGGACCACCGTCTCCTTCGTGCAAAATTCTACTTCACTCAACGGGGAGAAAAAGCTGCAAAGTTTAAGAAGAGAACTCCCAGAACGACCACCAACTGGGAACTCTTTGGCACCATTGCGGCAACATGGGAAGATACCATCATTGATGACATCGATGAAGAATACAACCGACTGGTTCAGCACCTCCATGATTGTGCGAAGAATGCCGAGAGAAAGAAAGACACAAAAGGACGCTTGTCTTCAGAAACTCTTGAGCTCATTCGCCAACGTGGCAAGGCGCGAGGCTCAGGAGACCAAATGCTAACGTCCAAGCTTGCTAAACAGTGCAGAGAAGCGATAAAAGCAGACCTCAAAGACAGAAGAGCAGAAATACTGGAAGATGCAGCAGAAGCCGGGAAAAGTATTCGCACTGCCCGCCTGTCCTTCACCAACTATAAGACCAAGATGACTGCCCTCCGACGCCCTGATGGATCTATCACATCTTCCAGAAAGGCAATGGAGAAGATTATCCACGACTTCTACTCAAATCTCTTTGATAGCCACATCCACCTGCCCACATACCAAATTCCACAGGATGGATATGTCATTCCCAATGTTCTCCCTTCTGAAATCCTACATGCCATCTCATCGGTAAAGAAGGGAACAGCACCAGGCCCAGACAAAGTCAGACCCGAACATCTGAAGAATCTGCCGTCGGTACTCATCAATACACTAGCTCGGCTCTTCACACGCTACCTGTCCGAATGCAAGGTGCCCTCCCAATGGAAAACCAGCAGGACAGTTCTACTGTTCAAGAAGGGAGACATTCACGACATCGGCAACTATCGCCCCATCTGCCTGTTGTCTGTCATCTACAAGCTGTTTACACGAGTCATCCTGAACAGGATTAGCAGAACACTAGATGAAGGACAACCATGCGAGCAAGCAGGTTTCCGGAAAGGATTCAGCACAATCGACCATATCCACACAGTAACCAAGCTCATTGAGGTTTGTAGGGAGTACAAGATGCCGCTCTGTCTCACGTTCATTGATTTACAGAAAGCCTTTGATTCTGTGGAGACTGAAGCAGTCATCGAAGCCCTAGTCAAACAGGGTGTTCAAACCCAATACATCAAGATCCTTCGTGAGCTGTATTACGGATTCACCACCAGGATCTCACCATTCTACAAAGAAGTGATCATTGATGTCAAAAGAGGGGTTCGACAGGGTGATACCATCTCACCAAAACTCTTCAGTGCCACCCTCAAGAACATCATGAGACAATTAGAATGGGAAGGAATGGGAGTGAAGATAGATGGTCGGCAACTACACCACCTCTGCTTCGCTGATGACATCGTTCTAATAACACCAAACATTAGCCAAGCGGCACAAATGCTGGCTGACTTTGACCGAGAATGTGGAAAGGTAGGTCTACAGCTGAATCTGAAGAAAACTATGTTCATGAGAAATGAACTAGTTCCAGAGGCCCCATTCACTCTCAATGGAACAAACATCTCTGAATGCAGCAGTTATGTGTACCTAGGTCGAGAAGTCAACATGATGAACGACCTAAAACCTGAGCTGCGCAGGAGGAAGAGAGCGGCATGGAATGCCTTCAAAGGCATCAAAGAAATAGCTAAAAGGACAAAGAACCTCCGGCTCTGGGCACATCTCTTCGACTCCACCGTTCTCCCTGCATTAACATACGCCTCAGAGACCTGGGCCCTACGAAAGCAGGATGAGAATGCTATTCGGGTCTCCCAGAGAGGCATCGAAAGAGCTATGCTTGGAATATCACGCCTCACTCAAGTTAGAGAAGGAATCGGAGTTCTGACCTCTGTCGCTATTCCAGAATCAGGGACGCTGTCTCGTTTGCCAAGATATCGAAAATCAGATGGGCTGGTCATGTAATGCGATTTGGAGACAACCGCTGGACTAGAGCCGTTACTGACTGGATCCCATGGGATGTCAAAAGATCACGTGGCCGCCCACCTACAAGATGGTCAGACTTCCTTGTTAAGACCCTGAAGGAACGGTTTGAGGCTCTTCATATTCCTGAATCAAACAGATGCCATTGGGCTACATTGGCACGTGATAGGGTCCAATGGAAATGTTACTGGCGCCCGCTCGAGCAAATCGATGAATAACGGGATTCAAGTGATCAAGTAGTGATTTAGTGAACTTATTTTCGACTTGTAGGGTCTCTTTGTTCAGTTTCCACTTGAAGCAAATCTCACGAGTTCTGATGGTCACACTGGAGACTCACAGACATGGGGCAGAGCTGCTACCAGCTCTCCCTGTGCCCAGCCACTCAAGAGGCACCCGGGAGGGATGGCAGGTTCTGGCCCTGGCCTGCCACCCCAGCAGAGCCTAACAAGAAGACAGACGACACCCCACTCCATGAGTTCCTCCATTTTCCACATCTGGACTTCCATCTAGTCATAACTCCACCCAGCAGATGAGCCTATCACAGCCCAACTCACATTCATCAATAAATGCTGGAGATCAGAGGTGACTAAAAGAGTATGCCATTCGCACGACAGAGCCTGGCAAGCTACCATGTCGTATTTGATATGCCAAATACCAGTGAAAATCAAGTACCTCATTCCCATGACCTGATGGAATGGTTTGATGTTCTTTGTGTTCCTGGAGCAAGCAGATGCTCTTGGCCTCTACTAGCATGAGACAGGACATATGGAGATGTTGCTGGTGCCTGCTGGAGCAAATTGATGATGAATGGGAAGACAATGATACAGTGATACTTTTGGCCATTTGTACTTCTTTGAGAAAGTTCTTATTCATCTCTGCTTCCTACTTTTTAATATGGTTGGATTTTTTTTTTCTTGTAGAATTCTGTGAGTGCTGTATAGATCTTGGATTTTAATCTTTAATGGATGAGTGACGGGAAGCTTTTCTCTCAGTCTGTGTGCTCTTTTTATATTCTTGGTATTATTTCTTTTGAGGACAGAATTTTTTAACTTAATACTGTTCCATTTATTTATCTTTGCTTTCAGTCCTTTGACCAGAGGTATTTCTTCATTAAAGATATCTATGGCTTTAATGTCGCATAAAATTCTGCCTATATTTATTTCTCTTATGGATTCAGCTGCATATAATATCAGATCTTTAATCCACATTGATTTGATTTAGCTCTTGGGCTTAACATTAGAAAGAAGCCCAAGCCTTTTTTTTTGGCATATGCATGTGGCCAGCCAGTTTTCCAACACACTTATTGAAAAAGCTTTCTTTGCTCCACTTCATGTCTTTTTTTTTTTTTTTTAGGTTTTTTAAATTATTTTTTTTTCTTTTTGGGTCACACCCAGCGATGCTCAGCGGTTACTCCAGGCTTTTCGCTCAGGAATTGCTCCTGGCAGTGCTTAGAGGACCTTATGCATGCCGGGGATTGAACCAGGTAGGCTACGTGCAAGAAAAACACCCTACCCGCTGTGCTATTCTTAGGACCCCATTTCATGTTTTTTGATTCTTTATGAAAGACTAACTGACCATATACTAGAGGGTCTGTCTGGACTTTCTATTCTTTTCTACTGATTTTTGGTCTGTCTTTATTCCAATACCGTGCTGTTTTAATTACTACTGCTTTGCAGCAGTTTGAAGCTGGAGTAAGTTTCACCTTTCATTTTCCTTTTTGTGAGAATCACTTTGGCTATTGGGTGAAGGGGACCATTAGTGTTCCAACTGTAATTGAGGAGAATTTGATTTATTTTTTTGAAAAATGTCAGTTATCCTATATTATAGGTAGTGGATTCAATCTTTATAATACTTTGTACATGTATTTCCATTTTGTTAAAGGTTCTTTGCACCTATGTTTATTGGGGATATTAGTCTGTAATTCTCCGTTTTAGTGCTGTCTTCATCTGCATTTAGTACCTGGGTACTGTCTGCTTTATAGAAATTGGGAGTGTTCCTGTATACTCAATTTATGGAAGAACATTGGTTTTTTAAGTAGCTTTTTAAAAAAATGTTTGAAAGAACTCACCAGTAAATCCATCTGGGCCTGAACTTTTGCTTTTGTTTTAATTACTATTTTATTTTCCTTAAAGTATTTCACATCAACTTGGTTCAGCCTTAAGAGGTTACAGGAGTCTAAGAATTTATTTTCTAGGTTCTCTCATTTCATGGTATAAAAATTTTTTGAAGCAATCTCATGATTTTCTGAGTTTCTGTGGTATCTTGTGATGTCACCCCTTTCCTTTCTGATTTTGTTTTTGTAGGGTTCTCTCTCTGTGAGTCTCATTAATAATGCTTTGCATCACTTGTATCACTTGTATCACTTGCATCACTTGTATCACTTGTCTCCGGGTTGTTCATCGATTTACTCGAGCGGGCACCAGTAATGTCTCCATTCGCTGGGAATGAGGTCCACTATTGTTACTGTTTTGGGCATACCGGATACCCCATGGGTAGCTTGCCAGGCTCTGCCGTGGCTCTTGGTTCATACCAGGGGGCCCAGTCTCTTTCTATGTCAGACCATCATCCATCCAGTGCCCCTGGGGCAGAGCCCTGGGTCTGTCTCCTGTCTGCCACCTGCCAATGCAGCCGGGCACCGCAGCCACACCTGCAGCACCTCAAGGGGCAGAAGAACACCTTGTTTAATTTTTCCAATGAACCTATTTGTTTCATTACTATTTTTGATTTTTTATTACAATACACTAATTTCTATTCTAGTTTTATTTCCTACTTCCGTTTGATTTGGATTTCTTTTTTAGGGGTCATTTTCCTGTTTCTTAAGTTTTGCAGTTAGGTTATTTATGTTGGTTGTTTTTCCCTTTCTGATGAATACTTGCGCAACTATTAATTCTCCCTATAACATTGCATTTGCTGTGTACTGCAATGTCTGGTTGCTTGAGACCTCTTTTTCATTTGTTTTTGGAAACTATTCGATTTCCTCTCTCTATCATTACACAGACCTCTATAAAATCAAAAGGATAGAAATAGTATCAATTTTAGCATAAATTCCTCTTTCTTTACACTACTGGTATCAAAAGCTTTCCATATTCTGGGACTGAATTTAGTAAAGAACAGCAGAATTTTGAATAAAAAACTCTATTGTAAAAACATAGAAGGGTGAAGAAAACCATTTGTAAATAATATTTAAACTTTGCAACTAAATTTATAGAAATTAAGGAGAAATGGAAATTACAAAAATTAAAATATATTTTTTCAGCCACCTAGTTTGTTTTATTTGATAAATTTTATCAGACAGCTTATACTGTAACTTTATGCAGAGTTGTTCTAGAACTAGATTATTCAAGTATATGTCATATACAAATATTTCCAGCTTAACATTTAATGATAGTACATGGATAGCTTGAAATTAGAAATAGAAATCAGAAAAAGTTCACTTGATCACTTGACATCCCGTTATTCATCGATTTGCTCAATCAGGCACCAGTAATATTTCCATTTGGCCCTATCACATGCCAGTGTAGCCCAATGGCATCTGGTTGTTTCAGGAATGCAAAGAGCCTCAAACCATTTGTTCAGGGTCTTGACAAGGAAGTCTGACTATCTGTTCACATGGTGGGCGGCCATTTGACCTTTTGATATTCCATGGGTTCCAGTAGGTAATGGCTCTGGTCCAGCAGTCGTCTCCAATTCCATTACATGTCCAGCCCATCTGATTTTCGATGCTTTGGCAAACAAGACAGCAAAAGTTACAATTTGAAAATCATTTTCTTTGAAACCTTATTGACAATCATGATATGGTATCACAGATAAAATAGAAATATTCTAATTTGTATTTGGCTGCCAGTCAGACAGCGAAGTCCCTAGATAAACTGTAAGTTTCATTGTGAAGTTTTTAAGCTAGCATCAACTTGGGTTTTTTACTCCATATCTATTTAATTAGAGTATCTGGAAATCATCCAGCAATATGTGTTTTAGTCTAATTTAAACTTTTGTTGAAATCTGTTTTGAATGATTGTGATGCACATTAAAGTTAAAAAAACACATAATTAAGTACAGGCACAAAACATATTGTGTGTGAGAAAGAAAAGGAGATTTGGAGAGAAAGAAAGGGAGAGAGTCAAATTATATAATGAATGATGAATGGATACAAAAGCAAAGTAAACTTTGTGTAAAATTTGTGTAAAATAGAAGTTCTTTACAGCACTATAATATTTAAAATTTGAAATTATAAGTTTATTTGATATGGCTGAAACCTGTGATATTTATATTATCTTAACTTCCAAACATGGGTTAGTTTTGGATTCTAGCTCTCTTACAGAGATTTGCTACTACTGTAGGAACTATATAATTGAATCAAAGAAAAATTAACCACTGAATTGATCTATCCATTCTCCCTATATTTGTAGATATATTTCTATAGTTTTGTTCTATATTTACTGTCTTATTCACCTAACGATATTAATAGCACACTCTCTTTAACAATATACCCTTATACTGAAGACTCAAAATACGATATAGTTACTTTGGATATAACTCAAATGGTCAGCTGTGTGCAAGATCCTTAAGCCTGTGTTATTTCTCTAGCCTCAGATGTGTATTTTTATGTTAAATTTAGTCACAAAAGTATAAATTGGTAGGTGAAATTTATAAAAATTGAAATTTTACAGGTCTTCTAATGACATTGAAAAAATGAAACAAGCACAGATTTGGAGAAAATATTTGTAAAGTGGATGCCAGATAAAAGAATTCATATTCAGTACAAAGAAAGAACTCTTAATATGAATTAAGGAAATAAAATGCAAACAAAACTGTGTCACAGGCTTAAGAAACACTTCACTCATGTAAATATATGATTTTAAAATATTACAAATTAATGCCAATATGTTATTATTATGCATGGGGAAAGCATATTTAAATCATAATAATTTATAATTATAAATTTATGCTCATGTTCATTTTAATATGCAGTATTTTTCTATAGAAAATTCATGTACAGTTTACGTAATCATAGAGAAAAGAAGTATTATTTTGCATCCTATTAAAAACAGGAGCGTAACTTATTATGTTTACATAGGATGGACAAGAGAAAACCTAAACAAAGAATAATATTAAATCTTATGCTCTCTTTAATAACACTGTAAGGGAACACGACTGTCAGGCATTCTACAGAATATTATACAATTCAACATCATTTAAGTCATGTAAATTATTCTAGAGAAACCGCAATAAGCAAGTATACAGAAGGCTTGGTATTTCTTACTTATTATGGATAATAGAAGGAAAACATTATTAATATTTTGGGGCCACTGTGTTACTGAAACTTTAAAAAATAAGCAGTGCCATTGATCATATCAAGGAACACTTCCCACTATAACATAAATTACTGTACCTAAAGTCAATATTGAAAGAAGACACAGAGCCTCACAGACAAGTTGGGGTTCTTTGTGACATTCAATACACTGACTGTCTAGTAAAAGAGCAATCTATGAGCATAAACAGTCAGAAGAGGGGAAGAGATATTGTATAGTGGATAAGGCTTTTTGCATGCAAACTACCTGCGTTTGATCCCAGCCACCCCATGTGCTTCCTGGAGCACTGTTGGGAGTGATCCAAGGGAAATGCAAAATGAAATCCCTGAGCATTGCCAGGCATGATTCCCAAAAAATGAAAATAAAACAAAAAAAAAAAGACCAGAAGATGTGAATTTGACCTTTGTGGAACCTTAAAGATATAGTAATATTCGATATAGTAATATTTTGGAATACTACCATTTGAAAATTTACAGTAAACTTCTGAAATACATACCTTAGCATGAATCTTATATCTACCACAATGCTGAAATGGGTCAGCAGAGGGCACTAGAAACTCATTCCAGGAAGAAGTTTCACTTTATTGTCTTCTAGCTATTGTGGAGCAGAGACATAGTGAGAGTTATGGGGACACACAGTGCACACAGTGGTATTATAATGCAGCTGCTTATTCAAAATGCACAGTATGGGCACTACAAAACAAACCAAGTTCCAGGTGCAATCAGATACCACAGAACTCAGACCTCACTCTTTTTTGCAAGTGAGAAAATTCCCTTTGAGTGTTTGAACAGTTGGCTTTTAAACTGAGGACCAAAACAGAGGCAGGTACATAACCTTCAACTATAAATAAAGTGGATTACAACCACACATCCTCCTAGATATTAAGATTAATTTTCACAAATAAACTACTTTCAAAGAGTCCACCATCATGTAACACTTTTTCAATTCTAGAATATTTTTTAGAGTTTGATCAGCAACTTTATCCTTACTTATAATTGTCAACAATTAGTTTAAAGTCCACTTTCACATCATGTTTTCCTTTTGTATTTAGACATGACTAATGCAGACTTTGAATAAACTGTTTCAGAAGAAAATATAATCAGATATTGGTTTAGCTATTTCCTTGAATCTAAACACATCCCTTTTGTTTTGCCAGTGGGAAACTGGAAATTAGTAACTCTTGGCTGACAGTGACATCAAAGTTAAACACATTATCTCTTGTGGTTTTGAAAAAGTTCCAAATACAGTACTTCACATTGGAGTCACTGTTTTCACAACAACGATGAGTTTAAGTAATGTGGTACAAAAGAAACCTCAACACAATTAAGTCCTTATAGAAAGGAAATTAAAATAATGTAGTCCACTTAACTCTCACTTTCAGTCCTGGTATAAAACTCCCCCAAAGAACTCCTAAAGCAATAAAAAATGTTTATGTCGACTGTGTAATATCACTAAAATTTTGGGAAAAAATGGTTTTGTGGGTTACAGAGAAAATACGTATTTTAATTCCCAGATTTTTCAAGATTCCCATGTTTCTCAAACAGTTATGGGAAAGCATAATATCCTGAAACTTTAAATTTGAGTTGATGTCCGAATCAGATGAAAATGATTATATTGAACCCCAGGTATTTCTTGCTGGTGAAAGTAGTATGTTCTCTGGAGATTGAAATGTTCCATTTTAATTTGTTTAGAAACTAAGCTATCACTTCAGTTGTGTCACTTTCACCTATCACTTATCTTCTCTTTGCTCATCGATTTGCTCGAGCAGGAACCAGTAACAACTCCATTTGTCCCTGTGGCATGCAAGTGTAGCCCAATGGCTTCTGCTAGCTCCAGGCAAGCCTGGAACCTCAAACTGTTTGTTCAGGTTTTTGACAAAGAAGTCTGACCATCTCGTGTTGGGCGGCCACGCATTCCTTTGCCGTCCTGTGGAATCCAGTCGGTAAAAGCTCTAGTCCAGCTCTCTTCCCTAAATCTCATTATTTGTCCTGCCCTCTGATTTTCATCATCTTGGCAAACGAGACAATATCCTTGATTCTTGATCACTGAAGGTGTCGAACTCCGATCCCTTCTCTCACTTGAGTGAAGTGTGATATTACCAGCACAGCTTTTTTGATTCCTCTTTGAGATACCCAAATAGCGTTCTCATTCTGTTTTCATAGAACCCAGGTCTCTGAGGCATATGTTAGTGCAGGAAGAATGGTGGAGTCGAAAAGGTGTGCCTGGAGCCAGAGATTCTTTGTCTTCTTTACCACTTTCTCTATATTCTTGAAGGCATTCCACACTTCTCTCTTCCTCTTGCATAGTTCAGGTGCTAGGTCGCTTATCATGTTGAGTTCTCAACCTAGGAATGGGAAGGAATGGAAGTGAAGATCAGCAACTACACCACCTCCACTTCTCTGATGACATCAATCTAATAACACCAAACATCAGCCAAGCAGCACAAATGCTGGCAGACTTTGACCGAGAATGTGGAATGAAAGGTCTACAGCTGAATCTCAACAAAACTATGTTCACGAGAAATGAACTAGTTCCAAGGGCCCCATTCACTCTCAATGGAACAAACATCTCTGAATGAAACAGCTAAGTGTACCTAGGTCGAGAAATCAACATGATGAATGCCCTGGAACCTGAGTTGCACAGGAGGAAAAGATCCGCATGGACTGCCTTCAAAAACATCGCAACAATAGTCAAAAGAACAAAGAACCTCCAGCTACGGGCACACCTCTTTTACTCCACCATTCTCCCTGCATTGACATATGTCTCAGAGACCTGGGCCCTACGAAAGCAGGATGAGAATACCATTCGGGTCTCCCAAAGAGGAATCGAAAGAGCCATGCTTGGAATATCATCATGCCTCACTCAAGTGAGAGAGGAAATCCGGAGTTCCGACCTCCGTCGCTATTCTAAAATCAAGGACGCTATCTCATCTGCCAGAACATCAAAAATCAGATGGGCTGGTCATATAATGTGATCTGGAGATGACCGTTGAACTAGAGCAGTTACAAATTGAATCCCAAGGGATGCCAAAAGAACTCGTGGCTGCCCACCTGTAAGATGGTCAGACTTCCTTATCAGGACCCTAAACAAACAGTTCGAAGCTCTCAATATCCCCGAAACAGACAGATGCCATTGGGCTACACTGGCACGTGATAGGGTCAAATGGAAACATTACTGGTGCCTGCTTGAGCAAATCGTTGAATAACGGGATATCAAATGATCAAGTGATCAAGTGATTTTTCTTGTTAAAGATAACAAATGAGAAAAACTGTCAAAATCTTGGAGGGAGCACAGGGGATCTAGACCCACACCTTACAGTTCTGAGGGCTTATTCCTGGCCCCTGGTGTTGCTTAGGGAACCATATGCTGAGACTGAACCTGGGGTTGACTGGACACAAAGCGAACAACCTTAATTTAGCCACTTTACTATCTCTCCAGCCTCTCTGATTTAATTATTTCTGTATGATTCAATACACAAGAAAACAAAAAGCAATTAAGTACGCTGAGAGTACTATTCCCCCAACCTTGGGCCAAATGGCCCCTTTCAGGCTCCCAGGATATTCTAATTGTCCCCAGGTTAAATATATATATATATATATATATATATGTGTGTGTGTGTGTGTGTGTGTGTGTGTGTGTGTGTGTGTGTGTGCATATGCCTTTACCTACTTCCAAAACAATGCAGCAGTTAGGAAAAATTAAGTCATGAAATTTGTCTATTAGTGGATGGACATGGAGAGTACCATACTGAGTGAAATTAGTCATAGGGGCAGTTGGGATATAATATATTATATATATAATATATATATACACTGATATACTTGAAGAATATATGTATATACAGATATATATGTGTGTATATATATATATACACACATATATTCACCAGGGATATCAGTACATATGGGGATATATATAGAGAGAGAGATATCAGTCTGCCCCTCGAGGTGTTTCAGGTGTAGCTGTGGTGCCCAGTTGTGTTGGCAGATGACAGAAAGGGAGACGGGCTTGTCTACACCCAGGACTCTGCCCCATGGGTCCTGGATGATTGGTGGTCTAACATAGAAAAAAATCTGGGCTCCCTTGGGTGAATTTAGAGCCACAGCAGAGCCTGGCAGGCTACCCGTGCTGTATTCCATATCCCAAAACAGTAACAAAAATTTATCTCATTCCCAACTAATGGAAGCCTTACTGGTGCCCACTCAAACAAATCGATGAGTGGGCACCAGTAAGTGGGAAGGCAAGTGACTAATGACAAGGGATATCAGTATATATACAAATATATATCTGTATATACATAAGTTCTTCAAGTACATCAGTATATATATATATATATATATATATATATATATATATATATATATATATATATATATATATATATATTATATCCCAACTGTCCATATGACTAATTTCACTCAGTATGGTACTCTCCATGTCCATCCACTAATAGACAAATTTCATGACTTAATTTTTCCTAGTTGCTGCATTGTATTGGAAGTAGGTAAAAGGCATATGCACGATAATGCCTCAGTGAATGTACTGCAAACAACATGCCAAAAAAGAGAGAGAAAGAAAGAGAGAAGAAAAGTGTCTGAAATAGGGGTAGGAGAAAAGCTGGTGACATTGGGGTGGTGGGAAATGTGTACTGGTGGATGGATGGGTGCTGAAACACTGTATGATGGAAGCCCATTCATTAACAGCTGTGTAATGGTCTATATCATGGTGTTACAATTTTTAGAAAAGACTATTTTGTGATTCATTTGGGATATGGTGGGGAAGATTATTTTGGCTTTGGAAACCACTTACACTGGTACTCTGACCTGTGATTTCAGGTATTTACTTGCAACTTGTGGCCCCAGGTTAGAGTTGCCTCTATTCTGGATCCAACTATTTCACACTGCTCTCTTTTCCATCTCAGTCCAGCTTTCACACAGTCTCTATTTGATCAGATCCCAGAAGAGTTATTACCAGACAGAGTCAAATTTCAGATAAGGTAAATGTGTTTCACTGACTGGGGAGAAAGCCTAGTGCTAATAAAGACTAAAAAGTTCCAAATAAAATAAATACAAATAGAATAACATGAAATACATTGAAGTTAAAATGACAAAAACCAAATACAGATAAAATGGTGAGAGCATCAAGATCAAAGGGAAAGCATATACAAAGGAATTATAGCAAGTACTGCAATGAATTTTTCAAGTGAAAACCAGAGGACCAAAAAAGTAATGGCATGTTATAGTCAATACTGTTTGAAAGAAAAGGACATGCAAATAAGAATATTCTCAGTGGATAGAATGCTTCCTTACATTTGGCTTCCCTTGACTTGGTCCCTAGCACCACATATGGTTCCATAAGGTCTATTAGGAGTGATTCTGAGCACAGAGCCAGGAGAATGATTTGAGCACTGCAGGTGTAAAAACAAACCAAAGGGGCAAAAAAAGGAAAATGCATAAATGTAGCAGTAAGTAGATCTAAGGATATGTGAAGGAAGGTCTGATGCAAACTGCCTGTTAACAGATACACAGGGTTTTCTGGCAGACTGTCTCCCAATAGAGTTAGTATGTAGAATTCCCTAGTGAGACTGTTAATCAAGCTGCAGTTACACCGACTATGCTATCTTAGGTCATTTCTTTGCACATTCCCTTGATGGCTATAACTAGCCCTAGATGGAGTCTAATGGACGCAGCTTGAAGTTAGACAGAAAACAGGTCCTTTTTGTTTTTCTGTTCCTTCTACGTCTGAAAAGACCTTGTCTTCTAGGGCTAATTAGGAAGGCTAAGTTAACAAACTGTTACTTTCTTTGCTTATCTCACATCATTTAGATGGCACCTTCTGCAGGTTTCTGGCTCCTAGTTGTCTCCTCCCTATCACTATAGATACTATGGTAAAAATGTAAAATGTCCTGGTGGTGTAAATTATGCAAACTTAACTCTAAGTTTTACTGCTCTTTAATCTGGTGGCATATAAGGGAGTTGGGGTCATTGTTTGAGGGTCAGTCAGTTCCCCTCAGTTAGCTGTGGTCAGTCAGCTGCGGTCAGTCAGCTGCCAAGATGAGAGCTGCTGCCCCTCTGGCTGGTGATTATTAAAAAATATTAATGGAAATACGTCTTGTACAAGCCTGCAGTCTCATCTCTGCGCCTCAAACCTGATGAGACATTCCTGCTTCCACATAAATACAATATGCAGTGATTGAGTTTGAAGATGAAATATTACCTTTATCTTTTCTAGAGTTGAACTTGCAAAGTTGCAACCAGGTGAAATAACTTGGAAATTTCCTTTTTCCCTCTGCTCTTTTTATTGGTTCTTTAAAGAGGTAAAGCACTCTGCTAAGTCTATGAGATTCGCAAACGTAATTGTACAGACTTCACCTCTCTCAGGGACATTTCATTCTAAATTCACCAGGAAAGCTGCTCTCATATTGCTTTGAATTCCACCAAGTTTAAGTCTTTTTGGAAGCTTATGACTTTAACATCCCTGATTGATATAATTTAGGCAAGATATACAGTAATAGTAAACATGAGTCAAAAGTCATCATAATTCCTTAAAAAAATTCATGTAGAGGCACATAGAAAAATAACATGTAGAAAACCCCCAAAATTTCAAATATCAAAGATTTCTAAATTATAGTTTCATTGTCCCCTCCAGTTTTTCTAGCCACACATGTTTTGTACCTGCTTCCACAGGTGTTAACTACAGAATCCACCAGTTGAGGAAGGTTACATTTTTCAACTTTATATTTTTATGCTTATCAGTAGAGCTCTAATTTGATGTCACAGATGGGATTTCCATTTCTGAACTGATTAAGTATTTATTAATTTGCCCGAAATAATTGGGGCAAATCTGAATATATTTGCTTAATACCATATTTACTATAGGGAATTAAGGTTGGAAACTAGGTAAATGATTATCTCTTAATATCATCATATCTCATATCACCTCCTATATCAACTATACACTTGTTTTCTTTCACAATATTTTGCATAATTTTACTTATATATCTGGTTATATTATATTTTCAGTGAGTTATATTATATTTTCAGTAGCATATGTACACAACACTTTAAAACAAATTATTAATCATAGATTTTCATTATTTACAAGCCTGGTGCAATGGTACATATTATCTATTTCTAATATGTATACAAATGAAATGTATAACCATTACAGAAATTCACATCACTGTATCACTGTATTACTGTATCACTGTCTTCCCATTGTTCATTAATTTGCTCGAGTGGGCACCAGTAACATCTCCATATGTACTGTCACAAGCAAGTGTAACCCAAGGCATCTGCTTGCTCCAGGGACAGGAAGAGCCTCAAACCATTCTTCAGGTCATGGAATTGAGGTCCATAATTGTTACTAGGTTTTGGCATAACAAATAAGTAAAACACAGGTAGCTTGCCAGGCTCTGCCGTGTGGTGGTATACTCTCAGTAGAAGGCTCTCATCTTGAGCATTTACTGATGAAACTTAAAGGGGAAAGATCAGGTTTTCTATTGGATGGAGCTCTGAGAAACTTTGTCTGAGGGGAAAAAAAGCACAAAATAGGGGCTGGGAAGAGAGTACAGCAGGTACAGTGCTTGCCTTGCATGTAGTTGACCCAGGTTTGATTGCCAGTATCCTACATAGTTCCTCGAGCACCACCAGGAGTAGTAATTCCTGAGTGATGAGCCAAGAGTACTGAGCATTGCAAAGTGTGGCCCCAGAAAAACAAAACAAAAAGTTAATGTTAAATGCATCTGGGATTCCCATGAAAGAATGTAATTCTAGCAGGTTGTCCTCATCTGTTTCTGCTACTAATACAATTAATATCAGTATTGTCTAATATTAGTCTATGACGGCAAAATGTTAGTACTGCAGGTAGGGTGCTTGCTTGCATGTGGCTGACCTGGGTTGGCTCCCTGGCACCACATATGGTCCCCAAGGCTATTATGAGTGATCCCTGAGTGCAGAGACAGGAGTAAGCCCTGAGCACCATTGTTGTGGCCCAAAAACAATAAAAAATAGTATTAGTATGTGTAGGAAGGGAAAAATTAGGAGAGATGCAAAGATATGAAACCTGGTCTTTGTTGATTTTTCTTTATTTTGGTGGTTGGGGCACATCTAAGGTGCTCCTTGGTGCTCAGTGGATCATATTCATCATGAGGGTTTGAGCTGGGATTGGCAGCATGCAATGCATGCATCTTGCCTATTGTACTAAATCTCTTTTACCTATTTTTATTAATATTTTATTATACCGCAGTGAGATATACAATTACAATGTTGTTCATGGTTGGAGGTTTCGGTCACATAGTGTTTCAGCACCCGCCCTCCACCAGTGCCCATTTCCCACCACCAATGTTTCCAATTCCCTCTCCCCTCCCATAGTCTGCCTCCATGGCAGGTTCTTTATCTCTTTTCTCTCTCCCCTCTCTCTTTTCCTTCTCTTACATATTGTGGATTTCAATACATTCACTTAGAGGCCATCATGTGCATTTTTTTGCCTGTATTTAATGCTCAGTTTTAGGTTGGTATTAACTCTTTCGGCATTTATTCACACATGTTTCCTTCTCTGTCTTACCTAACCTCCTGACTCCCACACGTTTGTAGTAATTTCCACTTTTGGTAAGACCTCCTGATCCACATTTCGCCTGACATTGGATTTTGGTATCATAATATATATATATATATATATATATATATATATATTAATTTTGGGGAAACTATTTATAAATTTTATATATATTTATATATATAAATATTTATAAATAAATTGTGGGCCCCTTCAACTCACTTCAACCTCAATTGCTTCAACCTCAATTGCTTCAACTCGTCAAGCTCTTCCACTCCTTAAAAATGAACCCTGCAAAGGATTTAACTTCAAAGTATACATAGTAAACTGACCCTCCATATTGCTGAGCTTTAATATGAACTTTGATTAAAAAAAAAAGCTAAACCCTCTCGACTTATTTTTCCTGCACAGGTTTTATGACATTGTTTCAATTCTTTTAGACATTGCATATCCTTGGATTTGTGTTCCCTTTAATAGATTTTGTTTCAATTTCTTTAAAAGAAATCAAACAAAGGGGAAATATTAGAGAACATCCCTTGAAGGTCCTTGAGAACCCATCCTTAAAGGGCAGGTACCCTAGCCTATAACATTTGAGAAGACTGTTAAACTGTTGAGGCCAGGATTCTGAACCTGGCCTGAGACTATAAATGTTCCAGGAGAACATCCAGGACTTCCAGAGTGAGAGAGCATCAGTCCCTGGCCCCCTAGGCAGTAAGGCCAGCACCTAGGCCATTGGGTCACTGATGCCTGGGCAGATGGGCAGCAGCAAGGGGAAAGAAGCTGCTCCAAGTCCCTAAGCCTGAGGGCCAACACCAGAGCCACAAGACTTGGTTCCTGAGTCCAAAGGCTTGCACCAAGGCCACAGGGATGCAGGACAATACGACCGCACAGAGAAACAAAGAAATAGAGATAGAAACATCCAGAAAAGAGAATCAGAAACAACAGGACAAAATGGTGAAACTTAGGGAAACAGACATAGATAAACAGAGGAGTTGAGAGAAAAGAGGTCCTGAAGAGAAAAGCCCCGAACAGGAAGGATCTAAGAAAAGAAGTCCTGAAAAGAGAGGTCCTGGGAGAGGACCTGAAAGCTGATGCCCTAAAGAAAGACATTCAGAAGAAAGAGGCCCTGAAGGGAGAAACCTGCACAGATACCCCAAAAAGAACCTTCTGGGAGAGAGCCAGAGGTCCCTGGACAAATTCTTGCAGTGAGCAGCAAGGTGAAGTAAAACGTAGTAGAAGACAGATTAAAAAGTAACCTTGTAGTTTTGATTGCATCTCTCTGATGATGAATGATGATGAGCATTTTTTTCATATGTCTTTTGTCCATTCGAATTTCTTCCTTGTTGAAGTTTCTATTAATTTCTTCTTCCCATTTTTGGATGGGGTTGGCTGTTTCCTTCTTGTAAAGTTCTACCAGTACCTGATATATCCTGGATATCAACCCCTTATCAGATGGGTACTGGGTGAATATTCTTTTCAGTTCTGTGAACTGTCTTTGTCTCACCACAGAGACTGGCGCATATCCAAAAGAGCAAGAAAAACAAGTACTGGCAGAAAGAAATAAATAATAAAACAGAGAAAAAGCAATGATATGGATTCCCAAAAAAAAATCCAAACGATCAATGAAACCAAGAGCTGGTTCTTTGAAAAAAAATTTAAAAAGTTGACAAACCACTTGCAAGACTCGCAAGAAAGGGGAAAGAGAGAACCAAAATAGTATTCCCTTTTCCTTTCTGATAAGTAATATCAGAAAGGAAAAGGGGAACATCACAACAGAAACCACAGAAATACAAAAGATCATCAGAGATTACTTTGAGAGTCTGTATACCACAAAACAAAAGAACCTAGGAGAAATGGACAAATTTCTGAATTCCTATAGCCACTCAAGGCTACAACAAGAAGATTTGGAAAACCTGAACAAACCTATCACCATCAAGGAGATGGAATAAGTAATCAAAATTCTGCCAAACACAAAGACCCTGGTCCAGACAGATTCACCAGTGAATTCTACCAAACCTTTAAAGAAGACCTACTCCCAGTCCTCTGAAAGCTCCTTCTGGAAATTGAAGAAGACAGAAACACTCCCCAAATAGCTTTTGTGAGGCATATATCACTCTGATACCCAAAGCAGAAAGAGACGTTATAAAAAGGAAAACTACAGATCAATCTCCCTGATAAATATAGATGCTAAAATCTTCAATAAAATATTAGTAAATAGAATCCAAAGAGTCATCAAAAAGATTATATAATCAAGTTGGATTCACCCCAGAAATGCAAAGATGACTTAACACCCTCAAGTCCATCAACATAATACGTCATATAAATTAGAGGAAAAATAACAACCATGTGATCATATAAAAAGATGCAGAGAAAGCATTGACAAGATCCAACACCTGTTCATAATAAAAACCCTGCATAAAATGGGAATTGAAGGAACCAACCTCAGTATAATCAAAGTCATCAGCAAGCATCGGTCTCAATGGGGAAAATATGGTAACTTTCCCCTAAGATCATGGACAAGACAAGGCTGCTCATTCTCAACACTTTCAATATAGTACTGAAAGTACTTGTTAGGAGCAATCAGAGAAGAAAAAGGACATTAAGGGCATCCAGAGAGGGAAAGAAATCAAGCTATTACTATTTGCAGATGACATGATATTATACCAATAGAACCCTAAACACTCTACCAAGAAGCTCCTAGAAATAATAGATGTCTAATGTAGAGTGGGAGGGTACAAAATCAATACCCAAAAGTCAATGGATGTCATATATGCAAATAGTGAAAGAGAGGGAAGGGATATTGAAGAAACAATCTCATTCACACTTTGCCACAGAAAATCAAATACCTATAAATCACTTTGACTAAGAATGTAAAGGATCTCTACAAAGAAAGCTAAAAAACATTGTTTCAAGAAATAAAAATGGACCTGAGGAAATGGATACACATTCCTGTTCATGGATTGGGAGATCAACGTTATCAAAATGGTAGTACTCCCTAGAGCTTTATACATATTGAATGCAGACCCTATAAGGATACCCATGACATTCTTCAAATAAATTGACCAAACCTGCTGAAATTTGTATGGAATAATAAACCACCACAGATAGCTAAGGCAATTCTTGGGAAAAAGAAGATGGGAGGTATCACTTTCCCAAAATTCAAACTCTACTAAAAAGCAGTTGTAATGAAAATGGCATGGTATTGGTATAGAGACAGACCCATAGACATGTGGAATAGAACCGAATATTCTGAAACACACTCTCAAACATATGATCACTTAATCTTTGATAAAGGAGCAAAAATTACTAAGTGGAACAAAGCAAGTATCTTCAACAAATGAAACTGGGAAAACTGGGAGCTCTGTGTAAAATAATGAACTTAGACCCCCTTCTAACTCCACACACAAAGGTAAGATAAAATTAATTGGTACTGGTTGGCAGAAGTTGGGCATTCTGGACTGCCAGGCTTTTTGTCCCTAGCCTGCCAGGAGGTTGGCAATGTGGGGGTGGGCAGAAAGGTTCCAATTGCACCTGGAGTAAAGTGGGCAATCTCAGGGAGATTGGCGCTGGGAGTGGATGAGTCCTGGTCAGCAAAGTTGGGTGCTCCAGTAGCCAGGCTTTGTTTCTCGAGCCTCGCTGGAGGTTGGCAGTGGTGGTGGGGGTGGGAAGAAAGGTTTACGCCACAGAGACTGGTGCATATCCAAATGAGTGGGAATGTTGACTGGTTACAGCCTTTTTGAAAACAATATGGGCATTCCTCCAAATACTAGACATTGAGCTCGTTTGACCCAGTCATACCACTTTTGGAATACACCCTGGGAAGCCAAAATAACACAGCAGAAACACCATTTGCACCTTTATTTTCATAGCACTTTTCAACAATAGCCAGGATCTGGAAACAACCAGAGTGCCAAGAACTGATGACTGGAAAAAGAAACTTTGGTACATCTACACAATGGAATACTATGCAGTTCTTAGGAAAATGATCACTTGATCACTTGAATCCCATTATTCATCGATTTGTTTGAGCGGGTGCCAGTAACATTTTCATTTAAACCTATTACGTGCCAGTGTAGCCCAATGGCATCTGGTTGCTTCAGGAATATGAAGAGCCTCAAACTGTTCCTTCAGGGCCTTGACAAAGAAGTCTGACCATCTTGTAGGTGGGCAGCGAAGTGATCTTTTTAACATTCACTGGGATCCACTTGGTAACGACTCAAGGCCAGTGGTAGTCTCCAAATTGCATTACATGTCCAGTTCATCTGATTTTCGATGCCTTGGCAAACAAGACAGTGTCCTTGACTCTGGAACAGCGACTGAGGTCTGTACTCCAATTCCTTCTCTCACTTGAGTGAAGCGTGATATTCCAAGTATAGCTCTTTTGATTCCTTTTTGGGAGACCCGAATAGCATTCTCATCCTGCTTTCGTAGGGCCCAGGTCTCTGAGGCGTATGTTAATGCAGGGAGAACGTTGGAGTAAAAGAGATGTGCCCAGAGCTGGAGTATCTTTGTCCTTTTAGCTATTTCTTTGATGCTTTTGAAGGCATTCCATGCTACTCTCTTCCTCCTGCACAGCTCAGGTTTTAGGTCGTTCATCATGTTGACTTCTCCACCTAGGAACACATAACTGCTGCATTCAGAGATTTCTGTTCCATGGAGATTGAATGGGGCCTCTGGAACTAGTTCATTTTTCATGAACTAGTTTTCATGAACTAGTTTTCATGAACATGTTCACGAAAAAATGAACATAGGAAAAATGAAGTTATGAAATTTGCTTATAAATGGATGGACATGGAGAGGATCATGTTGAGTGAAATTAGCCAGAAGGAAAAAGACTGATTCATAATGAATGTATTTATTTGCATTACACACATATACACACATTATGATACCAATATCCAAGGTCAGGCAAAACATTGGTCAGGAGGTCTTGTCAAATATGAAAATTACACAAACATGAGGGAGTCAGTGCTTAGACAGAAGGAAACAGAGTGCTAAATATTGTTGAAAGTGCTAATACCAACCTAAAACTGAGCATTAAATACAGGCAAAAAGATACACATGATAACCTCTAATCTATGTATTGCAATCCACAATGTGTAAGAGAGGGAAGAGAGAAATAGAGATAGAGAAAGAGATAGAGAAAGCGATAATAAACCTGCCATATAGGCAGGCTAGGGAGGGGTTAGTGAATCAGTGACATTGGTGGTAGAAAATGGGCACTGGTGGAGGATTGGGTGCTGAACACTGTATGACCATAATTCAAACATGAACATCTTTGTAATTGTATATCTCATGTGGTATAATAAAATATTAAAATAAAAAATTTAGATATCACCCAAATATGAACTTTTTAATTGTATATCTTTGTAATTGTAAAAATAAAAAATTAAAAAAAAAAAAAAAAAGATACAGAGAATCCTATCCAAATACTAACCAGGCCCTGCTGATAATTATTGTAAATGATGATACCAGAGTAGAACTGAGCATTGAAAGTAGGCAAAAGGATATACATGATAACCTCTAAATGTATGTATTGCAAGTCATAATGTATAAGAGAAGGGAGAGAGAGAGAGAGAGAGAGAGAGAGGAGAGAGAGTAAAAGTTGCCTGCCATAGATGCAGGCTGGGGGAGGAGGAGGGGAATCAGGGGACATTGGTGGTGGAAGTGGGCACTGGTGGATGGATGGGTGCTGGAACACTGTATAACTGAAACTCAAATATGAACATTTTTGTAACTGTGTATCTCACGGTGGTAAAATAAAAAAAATTAAAAAGACAAAAAAATTTAGATATCAAAAATGGATTAAATATCTCAACGTCAGATATGAATCTATTAGGTACATTGAAGAAAACATAGGATAAATGCCCTATGACATCGAAGTTAAAAACCAAGATGAAACACCACTAACAAAGCAAATGGAAGTTTTCCAAAAAGGTTTAACCAGTACACACTTCCCACCAATAGTAAATGAACTTTCTCTTAACACCACATTTGTGACAACTCTGGTTGTTTTTGTTATTGATATCACATTATTATTTTGATTTGTGTTACCCTGATGATAATTAATATGAAGAACTTTTTCACATTCCTCTTGGTCATCTTTGTATATTCTTTTAAAAATTTATTATGCCACCACAAGATATATAATTACAAAGATGTTCATGCTTGGGTTTCAGTCATATAGTGTTCCAGCACCCATCCCCTCCACCAGTGCCATTTCCCACCATCAATGTAAACTGATTCCCTCTCCATTCCCTCAGCCTCCTCTATGGCAGGCATTATGTCTCTCTCTCTCTGTATCTGTCTCTCTATGTATCTCTTTCTCTTCCCTCTCTTATACATTGTGGCTTGAAATACATATATTTAGATGTTATCAAGTTTATCCCTTTGCTTACATCCAATGTTCAGTTCTAGGCTGGTATTATCATTTCCAACAATTATTAGTTCACTGTTCCTTTCTCTGTCTTATCTTACCTCTGGCTCCCACACACTTGCAGTAGATTCTACCCAATGACAAGAGCCTGTGATGCATATTTTGCCTTGCATTGGAAACCAAAGTTTACTTATCCAGTCATCTGTTCTCAGGCACGCTGGATGTTTCCAGAATTTGGCTATTGTGAATAGTGCTGCTATGAACATGGAAGTGTAGAAGGTGTTTCTGCTGTGTTTGTGGTCTCCCAAGGTATACTCCCAGGAGTGGTAAGGCTGGGTCAAATGGAAGCTCAATTTCTAGTTTTTGGAGGAATGTTCATATTGTTTTCCAAAAAGGCTGAATCAATCGACATTCCCACCAACAATAGATGAGAGTCCCTTCTTCCTGCATCCATGCCAGCACTTGTTCTTGCTTTCTTAGATATGTGCCAGTCTCTGTGGTGTGAGATGATATCTCATTTGATTTGCATCTCCATGATAATTAATGATGAAGAGAATTTTTTCATATGCCTTTTTAGCCATTCAAATATTTTCTTTTTGGAAATTTCTGTTCATTTCTTCACCCCATTTTATGATGGACTTGACTGTTTTCTTCTTTCTACCAGTGCCAGTGTGGCCATACTATTATCTGACTATATAGACTTCAGGCTGAAAAAGGTTAGAAGGGACAGTGAAGGCCAATTGTTAATATAAGGGCTTTGTGTATCAGGAAAAACTTACACTCCTAAACATATATATATATACATGTATATATGTGCATATATACATACATATATGTATATATTCCCAATAAGTAGCCACAAACTACTTAAAAGGAGTGCTAATAGATTTCAAAGTAGACCTTGACAATAACACAATAGTAGTTGGATGCTGGGTGACATGCCCTTCTGAACCTTAGCCTGCAGCTACACTTAGCTTATGTGAAGAGCTATTCCATGCTTTTAGGGACTCTCCAGAGCAGACACAATGGAAGCTTGGGCAGAAGGGGTCTTTTAGTCATATTTGCTTCTCTATTCTCTCCTCTCCTCCTCTCTGTTCTCCTCCCTGTTGGGTCTTAACACGTGGTGGTGGCCATCTTAGCCTAGGGTTTTGAACCTACACCTGACTGGGGACCAGCAGGGAACTTAAGTCCAGGGTTTGGGCCGGAGCGATAGTACAGCGGGTAGGGTGTTTGCCTTGCACACAGCCAACCCAGGTTAGATCCCCGGCATCCCATATGATCCCCTGAGCACCACCAGGAGTAACTCCTGAGTGCAGAGCCAGGAGTAGCACCTGAGCATCGCCAGGTGTAACCCCAAAAAAGCAAAAAAAAAAAGTCTGGGGTTCATATATTGCTGGTTTGTATTGCTGGTTTGTATACCCAGAACAAGTGTGAGTAGATCTTTGAAACCTGCTGGATTCTTGCCTATTTCTCCATCCCTGGCTACCGATCCCCTGGGACAGAAGGGGATTCCCTGACCCTGCTCCTGGATTTTGTCTGGGTGCCCATCACTCCCCTACAGTTGGAGACTTCAACAATTCACCATCAACTCCAGGAAATGTCTCTGTATGTTCTTGGACTGCTTGTTCTACTCATCTTTCTGCCAGTTTTTGATGGGATTGGTTGTTGGAGGGTTTTGCTCATTTTTTGTAGAGTTCTACTAGTCCTTATATCTAAAATATTAATCCCTTATCCATTGAGTCGTGGTTAAGTATTTTCTCCCAGTATGTGGATTAAAAAAGAGAAAATAAGCAAACTAAAAAAGTCCCCAACCTGTTCATAAGGTCATCTTACAGTATACTAGAACTCTCTTTCCAATTTCTAGATTTATATTTGCACTTACTGGTAATAGTCAAAAGTAAGAGTTAAAGGTTTTAAGTATATTAAAGCATATTATTGAAGTTATTTAATATTCTTTTCGTCATATTGGGTTTCCACTTATCTACTTACATTGATTTTGTCACTGCATCTGAAATTAAAAGACTAAAGTAAACTATTTACCTCCTATGATGCATTTGTCCTCTTGCAGCTCTGGCAATTAAGCCCATATTACTTAAAAAAAAAGTTACCGCCTCTAACGGTTTATTTTTGATGGTCTGTCTGGGGATATTTATAGTCGTTTTCCTCTGACTTAGTTTTGTTTCCAGATTTTTAAATTTTAATTTTCTATTTTCCTTATTTGTTTTCTATTTGTTTCTGTATGTATAGGAGATGAGAAAAGTATGTGGTTTATTTATTTGCTGTTATTTATTTGTTTGTTATTTATTTGCAGAATATATCAATTGAAATAAAAGCTTAACATTTTTGCTAAAATGCTGATCTAAGTATATAAATAATGCACTGTTTAATAGTCTAAATTTCACAAAAAGGAGATTCTGATAGAGTTTAGAAGCAGCCCATTTACCCTTTCCACATAGACTAAATAAGTAATCAAGTCTGACAAACAACTGACTGGAAAATTGATTCAATTATCTTCTATTGGTAAAGAGGCATTGCTAATACTACTTCATTGAACGTATATAAATCTATAAGTCTCTCTGTCTTTTCCACCAATTCAAGAAGGGGAAACTCTGGCAAATTCTTAGTCCACATATTTTTTAAGAGATAATATAATATAGCTTTCATCACTTGGACCTATAAACTGAGCTTCTAGGACTCTATATTTCAGTATTCAAAGAATATCCCGAATATAACACAGGATAAAATTAAGGACAGGATCAAAGATAATAGCTTAGCAGTAGAGCATTGACCTTGATGAGTAAAGTCCTGGGTTTAATTTATGGTTGTGCAGAAGGAAGAGAGAGATAGAGAGAACAAGAGAAAGAGAGAGAGAGATTAAATTGAATAAATTAGAGAATTAAAAAGCAAATCATACTAAAATAGCACCCTTAATTATCTTTACTTCCTATTTATATACTGGAGCTACTTGCAGGTTTTTATAGGAAGTGAGATCACTGAGAATGCATATATTTTGCTATTGTTAAAAATTTAATTATTTTAAAACACAGTGGAAATTACTGATTCAACACCTAGTAATTTGGTGCTACATTCAGAGCAGACTTTATAAAAAGGTCCTTTTAAATATAACTTTGCATCTAACACTAAAATAATCATTAAAAACTGTTAAGAGCACATGCATGTGAAACAATAAAATTATTTCAATTCTATATGCTGTGATATCATTAAATAAGAAGTTTTCACAGAAGAATAAGTAGTATAAGAGGGATTAAAGGAGTTAAAGCCAGCAATACATTCATGATAGTATTTTCAATTCACTATCACTAAACCAGAAGGTGAAATTGTGTTAAGGCATATGCATTGAATTATCTACCTTACAAATACACCTGCAGGCAGGGGCCACCCACTACTTCTAGAACAATGTGATGACATTCGCTTAGGATAATACATTTTGATTGTCATATTTTAAAATGATCCCTGGATATTATTTAAAATAAATTTTGGATCAGTAAATATTTATGGAAAAAAATCACTTTTAAGAGGTTCTCAAGGTTTTGACTGAGATGTTTCTATTCCTTTTTCTTGTTACCAAGGAAACTACCATGTGATAGAGCTGGACTCACAGTAAGTCCTATTTGATTTTCTTACATTTGTTTTACACTTTGAAGTGCAGTTCTCTAATACCACTTTGTACTAACATCAGTGTTACTAGTGGTGTAGTTTGCTTTTTGATACTTATATGCTTTGGCTATTCATATGTGGTCTATTGCTTATTTGAATTTAGCTTCTTTGTACACAGCATCACTGTTTTTTGACTTGTGTGAAAATAAGATTTACTCTTCAGCAATGTAGTTAATCATGTAGTTGATGCATCATATTTAAATAGCTATGAAAATTATAGTGCATGCTCAGCAGCAAATTTTCAAACTCAAAACTTTTGGGGCTATGCTGGTCACCCCTATATTTCAAAGGCAAAAGATCTAGTCAGTTTATTGCTGACCTTTTAATGCTATTTCATGAATATTTTTATGATGCCATTAAACTAGTTTTAAAATGCTATATTTAATGTTGAAATTGTTATCTGCCTTTCAAGCTGAGAAAACACAATCCTGAGTTGGAAACTGAGATAACTGTTGCTATACATATATTATAAATTAACACTAATATGCAAAATCAAATGAAAGCATAAGGATTTAGAAAACTTTACACTTTAGTTATAATATATACAATTAAAAAAGTTTAGAAATATGTAATACTATTAGAAATACATAGTACTATTAACAGAGTTCATAATTCTACCTCTTAAATCTACCCCTCTTTTTAGCATTTTATTTTTTTAAGTATTTTATTATACCACCGTGAGATATACAAATAAAAAGATATACAATTAAAAAGTTCATGTTTGAGTTTTGGTCATACAGTGTTCCAGCACCCGTCCCTCCACCAGTGCCCATCTCCCACCAACAACATCCCCGGTTCCCTTCCCCTTCCCCAGTCCACCTCCATGGCAGGTTCTTTATTTCTTTCCCTTTCTCTCTCTTTCTCTTTTCCTTCCCTTCCAGACTATGGATTACAGAACATACATTAAAAGGTTGTCATGTGTATCCTTTTGCCTCTATTTAATGCTCAGTTCTAGGTTGGCATTAGTACCCTCGACAATTATTAGCACCCTGTTCCATGTTCTGTCTTACCTAACCTCTGACAAAAATCAGATCAAAATGGATTAAAGATCTCAATATCAGACTTGAATCCATAAAGTACATTGAAGAAAATATAGGAAAAACCCTCCACGACATTGAAGTTAAAGGCATCTTCAAAGGTGAAACATCACTAACAAAGCAACTAGAAGAAAGGATAAACATATGGGACTACATGAAACTAAAAAGCTTCTGCACCTCAAAAGAAACAGTGACTAAGATACAAAAGCAGTCCACAGAATGGGAAAGAATATTCACCCAATACCCATCTGATAAGGGGTTAAAATCCAGGATATATCAGGCACTGGTAGAACTTTACAAGAAGAAAACAAACAACCCCATCAAAAAATGGGGAGAAGAAATGAACAGAAACTTCAGCAAGGAAGAAATTCTAATGGATTTTTAGCATTTTAAAATGCACATATGTTTAAAATTGAGAAGTAGCTTATGAACAGTCTATTGCAAAGACTAGTTGTAAAAGACTGTGAACTGAGGAGATAGCTCAATGAATAGGAGTGTGTTCTTTGCATATATGAAGTGTGAGTTCAATCTCCAGCACCACCACATGGTTCTCTAAGTAACTGGTGTGATTCCTAAGGACCAAGTAAGGGTGAGTAAAAATATAAAAGCATTTGAGGTACAGAGTAAAAAATGTTACTACTATCACTTGTATCACTTGTCTTCCTGTTGTTTATTGGTTTGCTCTAGCAGGCACCAGTAACATCTCCATATGTCCTGTCACATGCTAGTGTAGCCCAAGAGCATTTGCTCGCTCCAGGAATATGAAGAGCCTCAAATCATTCCTTCAGGTCATGGGTATGAGGTCTATAATGGTTACTGGTTTTTGGAATATCAAATGTGACATGGGTATCTTACGAGGCTCTGCCATACGGGTGGGATACTCTTGTAGTAGCCTCTCATCTCGTATTTACTGATGAACCACGCAGACAATTCGTGGCTGTGCGAGACAGGGAAAGTTAGCTTTTCTTCTGGGCGGAACTCTGACAAGCTCTGGAGTCTGTATATTGAAAATGGTGGCCCACATGGTGTGTGGTTCCTCTGGCTTCTTGCAGACTCTGCTGGAATGGTGGGCCAGGGCTATGTTAGTATAAAAATTGACTTAGGTGAATGCAAATATACAAAAATTACAGCTAACAATTAATTGCATAATTTTCTAAAAATAAGAAAGAAATTATGATAATTTGACTATCCTGGCTATAAATTACAAACTCTTTCACTTTCCTTGCTAAATTTGCTAATTCATATAATCTTCACCAGTTTATATACACTTTAAGAATATATGAGTCCTTTAAATGTTTATTTTTCACTATTTCCTTGCTAGCACATTAGCTCTTGTTCCTTTGCTCACTGTGGTTTTGATTTGCTTTGTCTACCAGTGATCAAAGACGTCACCTTTATATATAACACTTGTTCATTTGGATGTCTGCTTTGTAAAGGTATCTTTTGCCCTGATGGATGATGGGGCCCAGCTAGTTTAGGATCTTTGCTGTTTAATTTATTTACATTTTAAGCTATTTACATGTCCTTAAGCCAGATTCATGCTAATGAAATTTCTTTCTGTGTAAAAACTGGTGGAGGCGTGGCAGTTACAATAGTCATTTTGACTCTGAATCAGTAACTTCTGAAATATTATTATAATCTCTATATGATTTCAGTGTTATCTAGATCGGGCACAGTTCCACTTAATACACACAGGCCCCAAAGATTTTACCAGGAAACCACCAGCCTGGCTACATGAGGAGATCAAAGGAAGAATCACACTAGTTTACCTTCAAGTAGGTGAGTATGACTCAGTAAAGAGAGTACAAGACACTCAGTATCACCTTGGTGCAGAATATAAATAAGAAGGACATTATGGGTACTATCTAGATTTATGAAGCCCATGAAATTATGATGTGTTTCTCCCCATGTATGTACATCCATTAAGTTGTATTTCTTTATATAGCCCTCTTTCTCTCTCTAGTGTTTTTTTAAAAAATTTTATACTACCATGAGTTATACAATTACAAAGATATTCATGATTGGGTTTCAGTCATGCAGTGTTTTACCCCATCGCTCCACCTGTGCACATTTCCCACCACCAATGTCCCAGAATCCTTCTCCCCCCCCCACAAAGGATATCTCTTATCTTGTTTTGACATGAGATAATCCTGAGAAAGGGACTAGACCCTGGCATAATCATTGTTTAGACCTGAAACAAGTGTGGCACCACCTTACTGTGGAACCACCCTACATCTGCACCTAGAAACTGATTTGCTGACTTTTGTTGACACTACCCTCCCTAAAGATAGGATTATTACTTTTGGATATATAAGGAGACTGACTTGAGGTACATCAATCCACTGTGGTGGGTTAGTTACACAGAGTGCATGATCAGAGTTCTCACCAAGAGCTAGAGATCTGAGGAATCCAATCATTTTAGATTGTATGGGCAAATGCTTTATTGATAGTTGGTAAAAGCCTTTTGGAACTGCACTGGACTGGAGTTTTCATACATTCCTTCCAGCCTGAGGTAGAAGAGAACTCATTTCCTGATATTACTGGTGACCCCAGCAGTTCCTTTTGGCTGATGAGTTGTATACATGATTTGTGTGTTCTGATATGTATTCTCCAAATTTCCATGATATATCTCCGAAATTAATGTGAATATTCTATCACCCCTCTCAGAGAGCCTGGCAGCTACTGACATTATACTGCTCACACAGCAGGGCCTGGCAAGCTGTCCTATGTATATTCAATGTGCCAAAACTGGTAATAACAATGTTTATTTTCCCAACCCTGAAAGAGCCCTTAATACGGCATCACTAAGAAGGATGAACAAGGAGTGCCTGATAAAATTTCAGGGCCAAAATGAAGGACTAAAATGACTGTCTGTGATCTCGATGTATATTCGCTAGCATTGGAAGCATATATCAAGGACCTGATGGTACAAACACAAAAGATCAAGTACGACATCATTGGTCTGACTAATGAGGAGGCATTAATCACATCATGCCGTTTTGATACTAGAAAAAAAACTGTTCCTCGAAACATGCGATGAAAGAGGCAGCAGTGGCTTCGGTATCCAGTTCAACACAAACATGGCCGTGAACATTGATTCATTTGAATGCCTAACAATCAGGATAGGAGGATTACACTTGAAGAGATGCGGTCCACTGCCAGCAGTTTCTATATTTGTTGTATACGCACCAACATCCACATACAAGGAAGAAGAAATTGAGAAATTCTACATGCAACTGGAGGAGTTCTATATAAAAAGATCACACCTTCTACAAGATCATAGTCTGTGATTTTAATGCCAAGATAGGACCGAGAAGATGTGCCAAAGAAATCCACATTGGGACCCATGGCCTAGAATGGAACGAACTGGGTGAAAGACTATCTGAGTTCGTCATGTCCACCAAGACCGTTCATGGAAATTCAGTTCCAGAACACTAAATTGAAACGTTGGATATGGGAATCTCCTGGTGGACAGTTCACCAATGTAATTGACGACATCATATTCAATTGACGGTTCTGCCTGACCAATATTGCTGTCATCCCAAAAATTCCAAACAGGATTGGACCACCGTCTCCTCCATGCAAAATTTTTACATCATGCAACAGGGAAAAAAGGCTCCGGAGTTTAAGAAGAGAATTCCAAGAAAACCACCAACTGGGAACTCTTTGGCACCATTGCAGCAACAAGAGAAGATACCATCATTGACGACATCGATGAAGAATACAACCGACTGGTTCAGCACCCCATGATTGTGTGAAGAATGCCAAGAGAGAGAAAGACACAAAAGGATGTCTGTTGTAAAAAAATTCTCAAGTTCATTCGCCAACATGGCTAGGTGTGAGACTCAGGCAAACAAATGCTAAGGTCCAAGCTCAAAGCAGTGCAGACAAGCAATAAAGGAAGATCTCAAAGACAGAAGAGCAGAAATACTGGAAGATGCAGCAGAAGCCAGTAAAAGCATTTGCAATGACCACCTGTCCTTCACCAACTGTAACACCAAGATAACTGCCCTCTGACATCATGATGGATCTATCATATCTTCTAGAAAGGCAATGGAGAAGATTATCCATGACTTCTACTCAGATATCTTTGATAGCCACTCCACCTGCCCACATACCAAATTCCGCAGAATGGATATGTCATTCCCAACATTCTCCCTTCTGAAATCCAAAATGCCTTTTCATTGGTAAAGAAGGAATATTACCAGGTCCAGAAAAAGTCAAACCTGAACACCTGAATATTCTGCCTTCAGTACTCATGGATACACTGGCTTGACTCTTCACATGCTACCTGTCTGATTGCAAGGGGCCCTCCCAATGGAAAAACCAGTAGGACAGCTCTACTGTTCAAGAGGGGAGACATTCACAGATTGGCAACTATCGACCCATCTGCCTGTTGTCTGTCATCTACAAGTTGTTCACTCGAGTCATCCTGAACAGGATTGGCAGAACACTAGGTGAAGAACAACCATGCGAGGATTCTGGCTTCCAGATAGGATTCAGTACAATCGACCATATCCACACAGTAACCAAGCTCATTGAGGTTTGTAGGGAGTACAAGATGCTGCTCTGTCTCACGTTCATTAATTTAAAGAAAGCCCTTGAAGCTGGTTCTTTGAAAAAATAAACAAGATTGACAAATCATTTGCAAGACTTGTAAGAAAAGGAAAAGAGAGAACCCAAACAAATAGAATCAGAAATAAAACGGGGACATCACAAAGGAAACCACATAAATTCAAAAGATCATCAGAGATTACTATGAGAGCCTATATGCCATGAAACAAGATAACCTAGAAGAAATGGACAAATTCCTGAATTCCTATAGCCTCCCAAATCTGCAACAAGAAGATTTGGATTACCTCAACAAACCTATCTCCATTGAGGAGATAGAATCGGTAATCAAAAAGTCTCCCCAAATACAAAAGCCCAGGTCCAGATGGATTCACCAGTGAATTCTACAAAACCTTTAAAGAGGACCTAATCCCAATTCTTTTTAAGCTCTTCGGGCAAATTGAAGAAACAGAAACACTCCCAAATAGCTTTTACAAGGCACATATCACCCTGATACCCAAAGCAGTCAGAGATGTCACAAAAAAGGAAAACTACAGGCCAATCTCCCTGATGAACAAAGATGCTAAGATCTTCAACAAAATACTAGCAAATAGAATCCAAAGAGTCATCAAAAAGATTGTACACCATGACCAAGTGGGATTCCTCCCGGAAATGCAAGGATGGTTCAACATCCACAAGTCAATCAACATAATACATCATATCAACAAAAAGAAAAAATAAAACCATACAATCATATCAATAGATGCAGAGAAGGCATTTGATAAGATTCAACACCCATTCATGATAAAAGCTCTCTGTAAAATGGGGATTGAAGGAATCGCCCTCAAGATAATCCAGGCCATCTACTACAAGCTCACAGTGAGCATCATTCTCAATGGGGAAAAACTGAAAGCCTTCCCTTAAGATAAGGGACAAGACAAGACTGCCCACTCTAACCACTTCTATTCAATATAGTACTGGAAGTACTTGCCATAGCAATCAGGGAAGAAAAAAGACATTAAGGGCATCCAGATAGGAAGGGAAGAAGCCAAGTTATCACTATTTGTAGATGACATGATATTATCATATAAATATATATACCTGGAAAATCTGAAACTCTCTACCAAGAGGCTCCTAGATATAATACATTCCTATAGTAGAGTGGCAGGGTACAAAATCAATACCCAAAAAGTCCATGACCTTCCTATATGCAAACAGCGAAAGAGAAGAAAGGGACATTAAAGAAACTATCCCATTCACAATTGCACCGCAGAAAATCAAATACCTAGGAATCAGTTTGACAAAGAATGTAAAGGATCTCTACAAAGAAAACTACAAAACGTTACTTCAGGAAATAAAATAAGATCTGAGGAAATGGAGACACATTCCCTGCTCATGGTTTGGAAGGATTAGCATTATCAAAATGGTATTACTCCCTAGAGCTTTATGCAGATTCAATGCGGTCCCTATAAAGATACCCATGATGTTCTTCAAAGAAATTGAACAAACACTCCTGAAATTTGTATGGAATAATAAAACCCCACGAATAGCTAAAGCAATCCTTGGGAAAAAGAAGATGGGAGGTATCACTTTCCCCAACCTCAAGCTCTACTACAGAGCAGTTGTAATTAAGACAGTGTGGTATTGGTATAGAGACAGACCCGTAGACCTATGGAATAGAACTGAATATCCTGAAACACACTCTCAAATATACAAACACTTAATCTTCGATAAAGGAGCAAAAAATATTAAGTGGAGCAAAGAAAGCCTCTTCAACAAATGCTGCTGGGAAAACTGGGCAGCTACATGTAAAAAATGAACTTCGACCTCCTTCTAATGCCATGCACAAAAGTCAGATCAAAATGCATTCTAGATCTCAACATAAGACATGAATCTATAAGGTACATCGAAGAAAACATAGGAGAAACGCTCTACCACATCGAAAAAAAAAGTATCTTTTAAAAACGACACACCACTGACCAAGCAAATGGAAGCAAAGACAAACAAATGGAATTATATAAAATTGAAAATCATCTGCACCTCAAAAGAAATGGTGACCAAGATACAAAGACAATCCACAGAGTGGGAAAGGATAGTCACCCAATACCCATCTGGATATTAACCCCATTAACCCAAGGGGTTAATATCCAGGATATATCAGGCACTGGTAGCATTTCACAAGAAACAAACAGCCAACCCCATCAAAAAATGGGGAAAAGAAATGAACAGAAGCTTCCAAAAGAAGAAATTTGAGTGGCCAAAAGGAATATGAAAAAGTGCTCTTCATCTTTAATCATCAGGGAGATGCAAATCAAAACAACAATGAGGTACCATCTCATACCACAGAGACTGGCACACATCCAAAACAGCAAGAACAACCAATGCTGGCGTGGATGTGGGGAAAAGGGACTCTCATCCACTGTTGGTGAGAGTGCGGGCTGGTCTAGCCCTTTTGGAAAACAATATGGGCATTCCTCCGAAAACTAGACATTGAGCTCCCATTAGATCCAGCACAGTACTCCTGGGAATATACCCGAGAGACCTAAAAACACATAGCAGAAACACTATCTGTACTTCTTTATTCATATCTGCGCTATTCACTATAGCTAGAATCTGGAAACAACCTAAATGCCCGAGTACAGAGGACTGGCTAAAGAAACTGTGGTTTATCAACACTATGGAATACTATGCAGCTGTCAGAAAAGATGAAATTATGAAATTTACCTGCAAATGAATGGACATGGAGATTATCATGCTAAGTGAAATTAGAAGGATAAGGACAGATATAGAATGACTGCATTCATAAACAGGATATAGATGCCAGTGTTTTACTAAGTGTGGGAAATGGTAATGGCAGATTAAAACTCACCATTGAATATACACAAAGAGACTTAAGTGATAAACTCTAGGTATCTGCAGGGCTAGCCACAATGTGTAAAAGAAGAGGGAGAGAGGCAGAGAGAGAGAGAGAGAGAGAGAAAGAGAGGAAACTGGGGTACCTGCTATTGAGGCAGCCTGGGGTTGGGGGGGGGGGTGTGGTACATTGGTGGTGTAAATGGGGCACTGGTGGAGAGAGGGGTGCTGGAATACTGTATTACTAAGAACCAATTATGAACACCTTTGTAATTGTATGTCTCACAGTGGTATAATAAAAAATAAAAAAATAAAAAAAAATAAAGAAAGCCTTTGATTCTGTGGAGACTGAAGCAGTCATCGAAGCCATAGCCAAACAGGGTGTTCAAACCCAATACATCAAGTTCCTTCATGAGCTGTATTATGGATTCACCACCAAGATCTCACAATTCTACAAGGAAGTGATCACTGTCACTGTCACTGTCTTCCCGTTCATCATGGATTTGCTCGAAGCGGGCCCCAGTAACATCTCCATATGTCCTGTCTCATGCTAGTAGAGTCCAAGGCATCACTTTGCTCCAGGAACATAAAGAGCCTCAATCCATTCTGGAATGAGGTCTATAATTATTACTGGTATTTGGCATATATATCAAATACAACACGGGTAGCTTGCCAGGCTCTGCCGTGCAGGTAGCATACACTTGTAGGCATCTCTAAGTCCAGCATTTATTGATGAATGGCGCTGCCGCTATGGCTGCGCGAGCCGGGCGCTGATAGGCTGGTCTGCTGGGTGGAGGTCTGACGAGAGAGAAGTCCGGATGTGGAAAATGGAGTCCCTCATGGAGTGGGGGGTCGTCTGGCTTGTTGCGAGGCTCTGCTGGGGTGGCGGGCCAGGGCTAGAACCCACCATCCCTCCCCGGCGCCTCGTGAGCGGCTGGTCACAGGGGAGAGCCAGTAGCAGCTCTGCCCCATGTCTGGCGAGTCTCTAAAGGAAGTGATCATTGATGTCAAAAGAGTGGTTCGACAGGGTGATACCATTTCACCAAAACTCTTCAGAGCCACCCTCAAATATCATGCAACAATTAAAATGGGAAGGAATTGGAGAGAAGAGGGTCGGCAACTTCACCACCTCCGCCTTACGGATGATATCATTCTAATAAAACCAAGCATTAGCCGAAGCAGCACAAATGCTGACTGACTTCGACCGAGAATGTGGAAAGATAGGTCTACAGCTGAATCTAAGCAAAACAATGTTAATGAAAAATGAGCTTGTTCCAGAGGCCCCATTCACTCTCAATGGAACAAACATCTCTGAATGCAGCAGTTATGTGTACCTAGGTCGAGAAGTCAACATGGTGAACGATCTAAAACCTGAGCTGCACAGGAGGAAGGGAGTGGCATGGAATGCCATCAAAGGCATCAAAGAAATAGCTAAAAGGACAAAGAACCTCTGGCTCCAGGCACATCTCTTCGACTCCACCATTCTACCTGCACTAACATACACCTCAGAGACCTGGGCTCTACGAAAGCAGGATGAGAATGTTATTCGGGTCTCCCAGAGAGGAATCCAAAGAGGCTTGGAATATCCAAAGAGGCTTGGAATATCAAGCCTCAATCAAGTGAGAGAAGGAATCCGAAACTGATCTCCGTCGCTATTCCAGAATCAGGGACCTGTCTCATTTGCCAAGGCATAGAAAAACAGATGGACTGGACATGTAATGCTATTTTTAGATGACCGCTGGACTAGAGCCATTACTGACTGGATCCCACGGGATGTCAAAAGACCATGTGGCAGCCCACCTACAAGATGGTGATACATCTTTGTCAAGACCCTGAATGAATGGTTTGAGGCTCTTCATATTCCTGAGTCAACCTTATGCCATTGGGCTACATTGGCACGTGATAGGGTCCAATGGAAATGTTACTGCTGCCTGCTCGAACAAATCGATGAATAATGGGATTCAAGTGATCAAGTCATCAAGTATTTCTGAGCAAAAATGCTACTTAAAATATGACCAGACACGGGCCGGAGCAATAGTCCAGAGGTTAGGGAGTTTGCCTTGCACGCAGCCGACCCCCGGTTTGATCCCTGGCGTCCTATATGGTCCCCTGAGCACTGCCAGGAGCAATTCTTGAGTGAAGGGCTAGGATACTCCTGTGTATTGCCAGGTGTGACCAAAAAAGCAAAAAAGAAAAATAAAGTGACCAGAGAAAAGCATTCAATATTTTGATTTATTAACTTTTCTATAAAAATGGTGTTCACATCTGTTGAGCATTTCTAATGTTCATTTTAGGTTTGGCACTACACAGCTCAAGTCTGCGTTCAGACCAAAATTAACAAAAAACTTTAACATGCCTCAGTGTTGTCTTTAATATTACCATAACATATAATCATATTGCTTTTTTTTACTTCTGAGCAGTGAATTGGGATTACAATACATATAAAATAGGAAACTTTGTGGTCCTATCTCCAGTTATTGATCACTGTATCACTTTCTTCCCATTCATCGTCGATTTGCTTGAGCGGGCACCAGTAACAACTTCATATGACCTGTCTCATACAAGTAGAGCCCAAGGGCACCTGCTTGCTCCAGGAACATAAAGAGCCTCAAACCATTCCATCAGGTCATTGGAATGAGGTCTATAATTGTTACTGGTATTTGGCATATCAAATACGACACCGGTAGCTTGCCAGTCTCTGCCGTGTGGGTAGCAAGTTGCCGCACAGTTCATCAATAAATGCTGGAGATCAGAGGTAACTACAAGAGTATGCCACCCACACAGCAGTGCCTGGCAAGCTACCGGTGCCATATTTGATATGCCAAATACCAGTAACAATTATATAACTCATTCCCATGACCTGTTGGAATGGTTTGAGGCTCTTTATGTTCCTGGAGCAAGCAGAAGCCCTTGGAGATGTTGCTGGTGCCCACTCAAGCAAATTGATGATGAACAGGAAGACAGTGATACAGTGATCACATGATCACTTGAATCCCGTTATTCATCGATTTGCTCAAGCGGGCACCAGTAACATTTCCATCTGACCCCATCACGTGCTGATCTAGCCCAATGGCATCTGGTTGATTCAGGAATATTGGATACAGTGATATAATTAACAAATAGATTTTAGTGCCAAAATATTTAATTTTATTATGCAACTTAATGTATCTTACTTGAATTTCCATCTGCTTTTGTCACTGAGATAAGTGATAGTTTCTTTTTTCAGGATGCAGAGCTATTTAAAATAACCCAAGATGCATACTTACAATTTGCCTCAAATTCAGGAATAAGAAATTATTATTTATAAAACTCATACAGTGTGCAACAATACATAGCATAAAAGTAACAGTAGGGAAAGTAACAGCTAGTGTATAACAACTTCTAAGTAGTCAAATTTTAAATTTTGGTACATTGAAATAATTCACTCCTTCATTTCACTTACTTCATTCGGTAGTATTACACATCGCATAGTAGATTAAAAAGCTCAATATTTAATAAATTATAATAAGTGTTTTTATTTTTCCATCCACCATGACCGTTTTCTGATTAAGAAGTGTACAAAAGGATTTTGCGCTTAGCAAACAGATATTCAGAGAGGATTAACTGTTAGTACAAGATCAGATATATTTGATTAAAATTTGAAGAGCATTAAACTTGATTAAAATTTTCAATGCATAATAATAATTGTGGAAAGAATACTGGGTGCTTAAAATGAGCAAAAAATCCATAAAAGATAATCTACTTAAATTTTTATTAAATAAAAATCTATTGCAATAATTAAACTTACACACACTACAAAAATAATACATATATCTATAAACATATGCATGTAAATAAACAAATGCATATTATGTATTCATATGGGAATAAGTATATTTTAAAAGGAAAATATATCATAGTGTGAATACTTTTATAGGAAATTCACAGAGTACAAAAATCAACTTATACAACCTTATAGATGTTTTTAATTATGAAATAGTCTTCATTTAGCATAAAATAATTATTATTTTTTGAAAACATATCCGATTTTAGCCAAAATCTGATGAAATGCAGTAAATAATATGCATTGTGTAATGCATTGATTTACTTTATTAATTGTCAAATGTTTTATTTTTATAAAAATATCACATAAATCAATTTAAAATTATATTAAGCATGTTATACTTAAATGACAAGGATTTGATTTTGTAGTGTACAGTCACATTTGAAGAGTAACATAATTAAGAAGCAAAAGAGTATATATTTTAGTGGTAGCTAATTAATATGCTAAAATATTTATATTGCTTGGCTTTAAATTCCCAAATTAGGAAATGCTAGATAAATATAAAGTACCGTAATTTGCTGATGATCTAATGAGACAAATTATGGTCACTATCACTATCACTATCTCCCCGTTCATCATCTATTTGCTAGAGCGGGCACCAGTAATATCTACATATGTCCTGTCTCATGCTAGTAGAGCCAAGGGCATCAGGATGGTCACTATAATGAAAACATTTTGTCTTCCTTTAGGTATAGTTAACCTTTAAGTACGATTTTCATATATTCAATATGACCAATTAGAAACAAATGTCTACAAAGCCTATTACATTACATTTACAGAATCTTTGTGCTTTGCATAAGTCCCAGAGGGATGCTTGACAGTTCATGGAATAAAATTTTTGAGGACTACAAAATATATGCTTTTGAATAGGACAGAGTGTAGAGCATTAAAGCAGTGCAGTACATTTAATGATGCTCCAGTATTTAGGCAATGAAATGTGTGAAATTTACGTAAGTGAAATTTGATTTAAACTCTACTTCTAGCATAGTAAAAACACATCAAAACCAAATTCTAGTATAAAAAACAGAAACTGCTGGGAAATATAAAATAATGTTATGAATAGATTTTTGTTTAGAAATGGTCAGAAATTACTGAATCTATACTATAAATATAGTACAAAGTAAACTAGATTTCATGGTTATACAAAATGATATTTTAATACCAAAGTAGTATGAAGAAAAAAGTTCATTGCAAAACAAATTTATCTCAGGAAACAAGAAAAATAACAAATAAAATTCTCAGCATATACTCAAAATAATTAGCAAAAAAAACCCCAAACATTTAGAAGAAAACAATTTATTAAAAATAGACAAAACACAAATAAGAGGTTAAAAATGCAAGCTAATTTGCCTACAAAACCAAGAACCTTTTTTTTCAAATGGCAATTCTTTTTGTTTTTTGGACCATACCAGACTGTGCCTGCAGTTGATTACATATACATATACAAGGCAAGTGTCCTGTTCCTACATAGGTCATTTTTACCCAATTGTATTGTAAAGGAAAAGTAAGCAAAATTAAATTCCATATTATTTAGAAATTACAGTCAGTATTACAGTATTACATATTTGTAAAATGTTATGATTAATAACAATCATGAGGCAACAAACTCTACACATTGGAAGGAAGGGACAAAATCATAGAAATATATAACTCTGAGACTGAATCTGTACAGTATAAAACCTGAAGTCTTCATCATATTAAAACTACTTAAACAGTAATGAAAACTCTCCCTAAAATTCACAATCATATACCTACATGGTAGATTTACATGAAATTTTGCCCCCAAACCCCAAACTAATCCTTTTTTTCTTTCTTTTTTGCCTTTCCATGTCACATCTAAATGGACCATTGGATTATATCCCGGTCCATGGTAAGGGACTATTTCTGATTCTGAATTCAGGAATTACTCCTCGTGGTGCTCAAGGAACCATATGAGATGACAAGGATCGAACCTGGGTCAGCCATATGGAAAGGAAATATCCTACCTACTCCAGTCCTTTATTTTTCGTTTTAATTTTTTTTTTGCTTTTTTGGGTCACACCCGCGATGCTCAGTAGTTACTCCTGGCTCTTCACTCAGGAGTTACTCCTGACAGTGCTCGGGGACCATATGGGATGCTGGGTATCGAACCTGGGTCCGCTGTGTGCAAGGCGAATGCCCTACTCGCTGTGCTATCGCTCCAGCCCCATATTTTTCATTATAATTTAAGTAGCATGAATTTAATATTTTTCACATTTATTTATTATTTGGATATAAAAAGTTACTAACCATCTACTACCACTGACAAACAACTTTTTTTTAGTTCTATTTAATCATTTATTTATCTATTTTAAATCACTGTGAGATAGACCATTACAAAGCTGTTCAGGATTGGGTTTCAGTTATATTCTGTTCCAACCCCATCCCTCCCCAACACTAATGCTCCAAGTTTCCCTCCCTTCCCCACTATCTGCCTTTATGCCAGGCACTTTTTCTCCTCTGCCTCTATCTCTGTCTATCTCTCTGTCTCTCCTTTTTGTGTATTGTGGTTGCAATATTGACATGTATCAATACTCAGTTCTAGTCTAGCATTACTGTTTCCAACTATAATTGTCAAACTGGTCCCTTCTCTATCTTACCTACCCTCCACCTCCCAACACACTTGTGATAGATTCAAACAAATCCTCCTGACCTTTGTTTTCCCCTGGCCTTGGCACTAATTCTTTATCTTTGCTTCTTCTGCCGCAGTTCAATCAGCATAATGCTCTCCATGTCCATCCATTTATAAGAAAATTTTCTTCATTTATTCTAACAGCTGCAAAGTATTCCATTATGTAAATGTGTTATAGTTTCTTTATCCAGAAATCTGATCTCAAGCACTCAGGTTGTTACCAGATTCTGGCTATTTGGATCCAGGGAGAAGGGACTCTTCATTGACTACTGGTGGGAATGCTGACTCGTCCAGCCTTTTGGAAAACATAATGGACATTCCTCCAAAACTAGAAAATGAGGTATCATTTAACCCAGTAGTATCAGTCCTGGAATGGGGACCCTAAATCACATAGCACAAGCTATGATTTTAAGTGACCATAAATTATATGTGTCTGAAATTTTATGGGAATAATTCATTATCCTTTGATGTGATGCCGAAGATAAAGAAGAGCACAGATAAGTACCCAAGCATAATTGGAATTAAAGTACCTGAAACTTCTGGGATTCTTACACTCCTAAGAGTAATATTTTGATTGTAATGAATCAAAAGATGAGCTTGATTGCAACTATCAGTCTTTCAATGGCTATACATGATTTCCTCATTCAAATGTAATTTAGGTTTGTTCATACAAAGGAAGTTTCATACAAAATGAATTTTTCCTCTTTTTTAAAATTGAATCACCATGAGATACTCATTTACAAACCTTTTATGATCAAGTTCCAATCATACAGTGTTCCAAAGCCTATCCTTCCACCAGTGTACATTTTCCAAGATCCCCAGTATCTCTCTGGTTATCCCCCTTCCCCCTGCCTCTATGGCATGAATTTTTCTTCTCTCTTTCTTCTTTTGAGCATTATCATTATAGTTTGCAATAAATATACTGAGAGGCCATCATGTTTAGTCCTTTATCCACTTTCAGTGCACATCTCCCATCCAGAGATCTCTTCCAACCATCATTGTTATAATGGTCCCTTCACTATCCTTACTGTTCTCTCCCTTAGTACTCAAGGATTGGCACTGACAAAATGGCAATAATACCCAAAGCATTATACAGATGCAATGTCATTCCTATAAGGATTCCCATGATATTTTCAAAGAAATAGACAAAACACTCATGAAATTCATATGTAACAATAAACCTACACAAAAAGTTAAAGCAATCTTTGGTAAGAAGAAGGTGAGTGTCACCACCTTTCCTAACTTCAAACCAATCTACAAATCAGTATAATTAAAAAGTGGTATGGTATTGTAGTAGGTGGTCTGATCCTGTTTGGAATTTTGGGACAACAGTGACATCGGTCAGGCCAAACCTTCAATTGAAGATTATGTGGTCAATTTCATTATGGAGCTGTCCATCAGGAGATTCCCATGTCCAACATTTCAATTCAGCCTTTTGGAACTGTGAGTTTCCATGAATAGTATTAATAGGTGACTATGATTGACTCAGATAGTCACTCACCCTTTTCATTCCATTCTAGACCATGGGTCCTGATGTGGAGTTCTTCGGCCTATCTTCTTGGTCCGATCTTGGCATTGAAATCACCGACTATGATTTTGTAGAAGGTGTGATAGTTTTTATAGAACTCCTTCAGTTCTATGTAGAATTTCTCAATTTCTTCTTCCTTGTATGTGGATGTTGGTGCATAGTCAATGAAGTCTAATTGTCACATGCGAATGTAGCCCAATGGCATTCCATTCTAGACCATGGGTCCTGATGTGGAGTTCTTCGGCCTATCTTCTCGGTCCAATCTTGGCATTGAAATCACCGACTATGATTTTGTAGAAGGTGTGATAGTTTTTATAGAACTCCTTCAGTTCTACGTAGAATTTCTCAATTTCTTCTTCCTTGTATGTGGATGTTGGTGCATAGTCAATGCTGGCAGTGGGCCACATCTCTTCAAGTGTAATCATCCCATCCAGTTTGTTAGGCATTCAAATGAATCAATGTTTGTGGCTATGTTTCTGTTGACAAGGACACCGATGCCACCGATGCCTCTTTCACAGCATGTTCCGAGGAACAGTTCTTCTGCGGTGTCAAAGATGGCATGTTGTGATTAACGCCTCCTCGTCTCAGTCAGACCAATGATGTCATACTTGATCATTTGTGCTTGCACTATCAGGTCCTCGATATATGCTTCCGATGCCAGCATACATGCATTGAATGTACAGACAGTGATTTTAGTCCTTCTCCATATTGGAATTTTAGTATGGCTCTGAGATTTTATCATGCCCTCTTTGTTCATCCTTAGTGCTGTCATATTAAGGACTCTTTCAGGGTCAGGAAGATAAAAAATTTTTATTACTGGTTTTGGAATACTGAATATGCATCGGACAGCATGCCAGGCTCTGCCTTGCAGGTGGTATACTTATATATAAATAAGGGGACGTAAAAAGATTATGCGTGGCCGACCATCTACATGATGGTCAGACTTCCTTATCAAGAACCTGAATGAATGATTTGAAGCTCTCAGTGTTCCTGAAACAACCAAATGCCATTTAGCTACACTGGCACATGATAGGGTCAGATGGAAATATTACTGGTGCCTGCTCAAGCAAATCGATGAATAATGGGATATCAAGTGATCAAGTGATCAAGTGATGGTATTGGACCTGCAGACCAACAGAATAGAGTCGAATATCCTGACACAGAAACTGTAATGTATGATCACTTATTCTATGATAAAGTAGAAAACATGTGAAATGAATCAAGGAAAGTTTCTTCAACAAGTCACTTGATCACTAGATCACTTGAATCCCGTTATTCATCGATTTGCTTGAGTGAGCGCCAGTAACATTTCCATTGGACCCTATCACATGCAAATGTAGCCCAATGGCATCTGGTTGATTCAGGAATATGAAGAGCCTCAAACTGTTCCTTCAGGGTCTTGAAAAGGAAGTCTTACCATCTTGTAGGTGGGCAGCAACGTGATCTTTTGGCATCCCGTGAGATCCAGTCGGTAACGGCTCTAGTCCAGCGATTGTCTCCAAATCGCATTACATGTCCAGCCCATCTGATTTTCAATGCCTTGGCAAACGAGGAGAGCATCCCTGATTCTAGAATAGCCACGGAGGTCAGAACTCCGAATTCCTTCTCTCACTTGAGTGAGGCGTGATATTCCAAGCAAAGCTCTTTCAATACCTCTATGGGAGACCCGAATAGCATTCTCATCCAGCTTTCATAGAGCCCAGGTCTCTGAGGCGTATGTTAATGCAGAGAGAAGAATGGAGTAAAAGAGATGTGCCCGGAGCCGGAGGTTCTTTGTCCTTTTAGCTATTTCTTCGATGTCTTTGAAGGCATTCCATGCCTCTCTCTTCCTCCTGCGCAGCTCAGGTTTTAGGTCGTCCATCATGTTGACTTTTTGACCTTGGTACACATAACTGCTGCATTCAGAGATGTTTGTTCCATTGAGAGTGAATGGGGCCTCTGGAACTAGCTCATTTTTCATGAACATAGTTTCCTATAGGTTCAGCTGTAGACTTATTTTTCCACATTCTCGGTCGAAGTCAGCCAGCAGTTGTGCCGTTTAGCTAATGCTTGGTGTTATTAGAACAATATCATCAGCAAAGAGGAGGTGGTGTAGTTGCTGAACATCTATCTTCACTCCCATTCTTTCCTATTCTAATTGTCGCATGATGTTCTCGAGGGTGGCGCTGAAGAGTTTTGGTGAAATGCTATCACCCTGTCGAACCCCTCTTTTTGACATCAAGGATCACTGCTTTGTGGAAAGCCTTGATCCTGTATTATGGATTCCCTGGTGGTGAATCCATAATACAGCTCACGAAGGATCTTGATGTATTGGGTTTGAACACCCTGTTTAGCTAGGGCTTCGGTGACTGTTTCAGACTCCACAGAATCAAAGGCTTTCTGTAAATCAATGAATGTGAGACAGAGCGGCATCTTGTACTCTCTACAAACCTTGATGAGCTTGGTTACTGTGTAGATATGGTTGATTGTGCTGAATCCTTTCCGGAAACCAGCTTGCCCGCATGGTTGTCCTTCATCTAGTGTTCTGCCTATCCTGTTCAGAATGACTCATGTAAACAGCTTGTAGATGACAGACAACAGGCAGATGGGGCGATAGTTGCCTATGTCGTGAATGTCTCCCTTCTTGAACAATAGAACTATCCTGCTGGTTTTCCATTGGGAGGGCACCTTGCATTCAGACAGGTAGGGTGTGAAGAGCTGAGACAGTGTATTGATGAGTACCGATGGCAGATTCTTCAGGTGTTCACATCTGACTTTGTCTGGGCCTGGTGCTGTTTCCTTCTTTACCGAGGAGATGGTATATTGGATTTCAGAAGGGAGACCATCCTGTGGAATTTGGTATATGGGCTGGTGGATGTGGCTATCAAAGAGATCTGAGTAGAAATCCTGGATAATCTTCTCCATTGCCTTTCTGGAAGATGTGATAGATACATCAGGGCGTCGGAGGGCAGTGATCTTGGTCATATAGCTGGCAAAGGACAGGCGGGCAGTTCGAATCCTTTTCCCGGCTTCTGCTGCATCTTCCAGTATTTCTGCTCTTCTGTCTTTGAGGTCTTCTTTTATTACTTCTTTGCACTGCTTTGCAAGCTTGGACGTTAGCATTTGGTCTCCTGAGGCTCGTGCCTTGCCACTTTGGTGAATGAGCTCCAGAGTTTCTGAAGACAGGCTTCCTTTTGTGTCTTTCTCTCTCTCTTGGCATTCTTCGCACAATCTTTGAGGTGCTGAAACAGTGGGTTGTATTCTTCATCAATGTCATCAATGGTGGTATATTCCTATGTTGTTGCAATGGTGCCAAAGTGTTCCCAGTTGGTGGTCGTTCTGGGAGTTCTCTTCTTAAACTTTGCAGCCTTTTCTCCCCCTTGTGGGAAGTAGAATTTTGCACGAAGGAGATGGTGGTCAGATCCTGTTTGGAATTTTGGGGACGACAACAACATCGGTCAGACATAACCGATTGAAAATGATGTGGTCAATTTCATTGTGGAATTGTTCACCAGGAGATTCCCACGTCCAACCTTTTTGCTTCAGCCTTCTGGAACTGTGAGTTCCCATGAATTGTCTTGGTGGACCTGATGAACTTAGATAGTCTCTCACTCTGCTCGTTCCATTCTATGCCATGGGTCCCGATACTCTGGTTTCTCTTCAGATTTCATAAATCTTCAACAAGTGGTGTTGGGAAAACTGTCTACATGCAAGAAAGTGAACTCAGACCTTTCTCTAATACTAATGCAAAAGTCAGATAATACAGAATTAAATACTTCAATATCAGACTTTAATCCATAAGTTACATGGAGGTTGAAGATGAATTTCTTAATACAGTAGTACAAAGAAAAAAAGAGAATAATTGGAAGATGAGAAGAGAAGTTGCAAATTCTTTTTAAAACATAAAATCACAATGTACTAATAATAAATTATACTATACCCTACTATATTACTGTTATTGCCTTTATTATATTAGTATATATTACATTATCGTATAATTATAATTTTACATTGATTATTTTATTATTGTATATTACCTTATTACAGCCTATTGATAAAAAGAGATGAAACGTAAGGAAAATAGATCTAATTGATATGTAAAACCTTGTTATTAAATAAAGATATAGTTACATATTAAATATATGAAAGTAAATACAAATTGTTTCATCTGAAGTATAAAAGTTTTCACAAATGTATGAAATGTGATATAGTTTTAAAATTTCATTTAAGACAATTTCATTGCCACATAATCCAAAATTTAGGATGACATCACAGGAGCCATGAATAGTTTAAGGGCTGGATTGTAAGCTCTACACTGTGGAGCCCATGTCTACAAGTTATCCCGGAACCATTTGGTACTCAAAGCATTGCCAGGAGCATTTCCTGAGCAACAATTTTGGTTTAGGTTCTGAGAATCAGTGGTTTGATCCCTAAAAATAAAATAAATAACACAGAAAATATAGGAATGATATCAGTACTGATATTATATATCCTGTTCAATGTATTTCTCTATGTATTCTCTAAATCAAAATTTGCAATGAACATGAAGTAAAAGTAGAACTTATGAGTAAATTTCATTTTCATTATAATATTTATCTTAGGTGAATAAGATAAGATTTTGGAGAACAAAAGAAAACCTAAAATCTTTTAGGCTAAACTATAATTGATTTTCATCTTTTGTAAGACTAATCTCCATTAAATTAATGCTTAGATTTAAATATGTTAAATGAGAGATTGTTAAGTAAAATGTACTATAAATAATGCTGCAAATAATTAAATCCAGAAATATTGTTTGAGTATTGTATGAAAATAATAGGATATAACATTTTGATAATTATTTTTGGCTGTGAAAGGAATATTAAAGTCAACAACACATTTTCAGTAGAGCCATATATCTCCTTGAAAGGTTCAATAATAAAATAAAATGTCATGATATAGCATGATTGTTTTCATTTTGTTGACTGCAAATTTCCTCTGTCTACAGGGGATATTGGAAAAATTTATAGTTTCAACCTTTAGTTTACAATTAATGTTATTGCTTAGCTTTGGGAATACAAATTGCTATCTATTCCCAACATAACAACAGACAACCTTTACAAAAGTCATTTCATAAATTCTGCCTTTGCTAGAGAAAAAATATGCTTATTGTTAAGAGCTGTTGACAAAGGGCAAGTGGAGGAAACTTAATAAATTAACAGATAAAAAAACTTCATTCCCATTTATATGTTCTACTTGTTGAAAATATTGTTAAAATGTGAAGTTTTAATACTCTGAAAATTATAGATGCTTTAGTTATCTTCCTCTAAAAACTATGCTTTATATATTTAAAACAGAAAACAATGCCAGTTCATATCTTGATTCAAGTTATTTTTAAAATGTTATGACTACAGGGGTGGAATGACAGTAGAGTGGGTAGAACATTTTATTTGCAAAACATCTACCTTTGTATGATCCCTGGCATCCCATATGTTTCCCTGAGCACTGCTAGCAAAAATTCCTGTGTGCAGATCCAGAAGTCAGTGCAGACCACTTCTGGGTATAGCCAAAAACAACAAACAACAGCAACAAAAACCAAAAACACTCATGATTGCATATGTATAAACAAAAAGTTATAATAAAATATTTTTATAACACTAACAATTTTTTTTCATTCTTAAACAAAACTCTGAAACTTTGAAGCTCTATGAAGAAATTTGGCTTTGGGAAGAAATTTACTCCACTGTCTTTCATGCTATACAACTCTATAATATATATATATATATATATATATATATATATATATATATATGTTGGATGACAGGTTTAGCTAAACTGGGAGTTTTGCTGTTTTACCCACTCACAGCTTAATCCACTTACATTTTCTTAAGCCAAGTTTCATTCAAATGAGATCTCTCTTCTATGTAAACACTGATAGAGGGTGTGGCAGTTGCAGAAGTCACCTTGACTCTGAATAACTTCTGACTTATTATACATCTACGAAGACTTCTATGTTTTCTAGATTGGGCACTGCTCCTCTCTATACCCACTGCACCCAGCGTGGGGCAGTTAGAATTTACCAGGAGACTGCCACCGTGGTTACGTTGTTACTATCTTTAAGATTATAGGAAGGATTATACTAGTTTGCCCCTCAAGCAGGCAAGTGTGACCCTTTCAGGATATGGAGAACGAGATACTCAGAAATCACCCTGGTGCAGATAATAAATAAGAAGGACATTGTGGGTACCATCTATGAAACTAAGATGTATTACTTTATATCACCCCCTCTCTTTCCAGTGTTTTACATAAGAGATAATCTCTGAAGAAGGGATTAGTCCTTGGCAATAACCTATGTTTATACCTGTAAGGGTGTGGCACTGCCCTTCTACAATCTGTTTAAGGTTCTTTGTTGACAGGACCATCTTTGTCACAGATTAGATTACTTTGTTGTACATAAGGGGACTGACTTGAGGCCCCTTTTCCTTTTTCCTTTCTTTTGGGTGGGACTCCTCTTAGGTGAGATCCTCTCTCTTTGGTGGGAGACTTAGCCTCTCTTGTCTGGTCTAAGTTCTGACCAGAGCTAGAGTTCTTTCATTGTATCAGATTGCAATGGTAGAACTTTTGTACTATTAAAAGTCTTTTTGGAACTGCCCTGGACTTTTGAATTTTCATCCGTTCCCCTGGCAGCTTTGGAGGTAGAAGAGAACTTCTGTCCTGATACTGTTGGGGACACCAGCGACTTCCCGACATATATATTATATGTGTGTGTACATATACATATATATGTATATATACATACATCCTTTAAACACAGATATATGTAAAAAACTAGCCTATAAAATATTTTATATCTTTGATTGTTTGAAAGGACTAAAATAAGTGATAAACTTTTGCCTATATATTCACAAGGTTTTAATATAGAAGTTAAGGACACATTTTGTAAAATTATTGGTTTTAATGAGGGGTATATTTTATATTAATTTCCTTTTACACATCAGGTTTTTATTATTATGTTTCAATAAGACACAAATAATAATGTCCTAGTTCATAGTTTTCTTAGTATAGAAAACGTGTGATTGTCTGCTATGCAGTTGTAAGTGGCAACTAGTCTCCAAACATTAGAAAAAAATGCAAGACATGAGTATCAGAGCTGGATGTGTCTGTGTGAGTCCCTGGACCCAATTTCAGCATCAAAAAAATGTGAAGTTCCTTTCTTTGAAAGAGTGACTTAAAATGTGAGACTTTTATGAATTGTTTGCATAAATATAGATTTTACTATTTTCCCCTTTAAATTTACACTTTTTGGGCCCTCTCATGCAGTACACAGGAAACTACAAGCAGTTCTGAGGGGCTAACTCAGCCAGAAAGTCAGTGAGAAGGCCTAGAATTCAGTGTTGCTCAGCCCTATGGTGTGAAATGATCTGAAGCCTACAGAATACCAGGAAGTTCTACAGTCAGTCATGCTCAAGCAACCCTGGAATTTTGAGATCAAACCAAAGACAGCATGCCATGTGTAAACCTTAATTTCTGCACCTTAATTTACTTGTTATTGCTTTATTTGTTGGTTTTCACAGAGGAAACTTCTTGGTTTTTAGGGATATATTTTATAATACCATATCCATCACCAAATTGCAAATATATCTTCACCAATACCTTTGGATATTTTCAAAACTTCTTCCATCTTGGTAACTCCAATTTTGTTGACAAAGTCTAAGGGGTTTATTTAATTATTATTTTAATATTTTTGTTTTGTTGTCTATTCTTCTGCTTGATTTCTTTATTTGCCATTTATCAGTAAGGTTATATAGTAGATTTCTTTGTTTTTGTGGCTTATTTTGCTTAATATGGCATCCTGCAGTTTCATTCATTTAGGAGCATTAGATAATATTTCACGTTTTCTGATACCTGAGTTGGGTTCATTACATAAATGCACCATATCTTCATCACTCACTTGCCATGTTACACACTTGTTGAGTTGAAACTACTTTTCAAATTAGTGATATTTGAATAGACCTTTAGAAACAGAAATAGAATTGCTGCATATCATAAGTATTTCATGCTATTGAGGTCAGCTAGGTCAGTACTTAGGAACCATCAGGGACAGTCTTTGCAGTGCTCAGAGGGACATTCAACGCTGGGATCAAAGCATATAATATGAAAAAATAATTAATAAAACCTATGTCTGTCCTATTTTGAATTTTTTTCAAGGCCTTCGGTACTGTCTTCCCAAGGGACTGGTACATTTTATGTTCTCAGTTCTCTTAAGCTTCTATACTGTCTCCCAGGCACTGATCATTTTATGTTCTCTCTGAGTTCTCTCAAGCTTCCTTTTGCTCCATCTCGAGCAGAGGATTTGCTAGACTTGGGCTCATCCAGTCAAATGCTATTAACTTGATGCCAGTTGTAAGTCTCAAGACCCTTTGGGTTTTAGGGGACTGAACCATGGATTACTGGTGTTTATCCTGTTATGCAGTACCTACCTGATTGCTTTTGGGTCTAGGAGTTGAAACAAGAAAAGGAGGAGAACAGTTATCATGGAGGAATACAACACTTTATTAGAGACCTCCACATTTAATCTGTTTAGTTTAGAGTTACTTTTTAGCTCTGTAACTATTTAAGGTTTTCCTGCTCTGTAAGGACTGATTAGAACCTCAGGCTCCCTGAGATCCCCCAGGGCCTAAGGGGTCCAAGATAGCAGTGCCCTTGGTAACAGCAGTGGCAGTTCCTCCACGCTTCCTAAATTCTCTGGATTTATCTTTATGAAAAGCACTCCTAGAAGCCTCTCTAGGCTACTAGGGAGTTGCCTTGATAGTTCATCACTTTATTTCTTAGTTGCATGAAGCTCTCTCCCTTGCTATTTATTACATTAAATGCACTCCTCAAATTTCTCACCCGCAGTTTCCCTCTCTACTTGTAAATAGTTGCAGTTTTCCTCTCAGCTCTCTCTGTTTTTCTCTCTCTCAGAGAGAATGGCAAAATCCTTCACACCCTGGGCTCTCTGAAGTTATCGTGGAGGTAAAGGGAAGGTGTACCATGTCAGTATCTTTAGCTATCAGTGATCTGCTAGTGTGCTCAACCAGGGATCCTTCCTCCATTCCAATCTCTCCTGGGGAGGGATCTGCCCTGTAGGGGACAGAACAGTCAACACTGCACCAAAGCTTTTTTTTTTTATAATTCTTCAGGTTTGTCACAAATGCACACGAGTACCCAATGTCATTCCCCCAAGCTCTGCTGTTTTACTTAAACCAAGAATCCTCTATTTTCTGTATCCAGAAAAATTGGTTTGGTGAACATATGAAATCAAGAAATCATTCTTAAGATTGAAGGTGCTTAAGATTGAAGGAGGCTAAACTGCACATAAGTTGGAGAAAAGTCCAATACCTCTACCAAAGTTCAACAGTATGAACTCTAGGCCCTGTTGCACTGACATTTCTATATAAAAATAGAAATTCAACTGTCAAAACAAAAAAAAAACATTGTTGTTACATACTCGTATTTTGTTGGTTTATAATGGACAGCTCAAACCAATACTTACTTAAATAGAATAAAGAATGAGCATTTACTTACTTAAATAGAATAATGAATGAGCATTATGTGAAATATCTTTTATTTAAAAATTTTCAAAATAATACGGTTTAAGTAATTCTTTACTTACAGGCACCTGAGTGTAGAATTAGCCATAAACCCTCAACATCACCAGGAGAGGCCCCATGAAACAAAGAAAAAACTAATAAATTGTTATTCATAATAAAAAGTTCTGAAGAAAAATTATGGTAATTTCATTAACTGTTTGAAAGTTAGTTAGAGATGGGAAACAGATAAATATATGATTAAAAATAGGAAATTCAAAATGATAATAGTTTCCTTACTCCCCCCCCTGCATGCTTCTAGTAGAAAGAAAAGTGTTGGAACACTGTATGACTGAAACCCAGTTATGAACAGCTTTGTAATTGTCTATCATCCGGTGATATGATAAAATTAAAAAAAAATGATAGTGCACTAACAGCTTATATATATTCAATCTAAAACAAATCACTCAGGAAAGGAGAAAAATAAAAAGGAAATCAAAATAAATGAATACAAAATTAAATTGAGCAATAAAAGATCAGGTGATCACTTGACATCCTGTTATTGTCAATTTGCTTGAGCAGGCACCAGTAACATTTCCATTTGTCCCTGTCAGGTGCCAGTGTAGCCCAATGGCATCTTCTTGCTCCAGGAATACAAAGAGCCTCAAACTGTTTGTTCAGGAAGAAGTCTGACCATCTTGTAGGTGGGCGGCCACGTGATCTGTTGATGTCCCATGGGATCAAGTCAGTAACGGCTATAGCCTAGCAGTCATCTCCAAGTTGCATTACATGTCAAGCCCATCTGATTTTCTATATCTTGGCAAACGAGACAATGTCCCTGACTCTCCATTGTTGATGGAGGTCGAACTGAATTCCTTCTGTCACTTGAGTGAGTCATGACATTCCAAGCATAGCTCTTTTGATTCCTCCTTGGGAGACCCAAATAGCATTCTCATCCTGCTTTCATAGGGCCCAGGTTCTGAGCCATATGTTAATTAAGGGAGAATGGTGGAGTCGAAGTGATGTGTCAAGAGCCAAAGGTTCTTTCTCCTTTTAGCTATATCTTTGACACTCTTGAAGTGCGTTCCATGCCATCACTTCCTCCTGCACAGCTCAGGTTTTAGGTCATTCATTATGTTGAGTTCTTGACCTTGATCACATAACTGCTGCATTCAGAGATGTTTGTTCTGTTGAGAGTGAATGGAGCATCTGGAAGTAGTTCATTTTTTAATGATTTTATTGAGATTCAGCTGTAGACCTATCTTTCCACATTCTTGGTGAAGTCAGCCAGCATTTATGCCACCTGGCTAATAACTGTATCACTGTACAACTGTCTTCCTGTTGTTCATCAATTTGCTCGAGTGGGCACCAGTAAGTAACATCTCCATATGTCCTGTCACAAGCAAGTGTAGCCCAAGGTCTTCTGCTTGCTCCAGGGACAGGAAGAGCCTCAATCCATTCTTCAGGTCATGGAATTGAGATCCATAATTTGTTACTAGTTTTTGACATAACAAATAAATACAAAACGGGTAACTTGCCAGGCTCTGTCATGTAGGTGGCATACTCCCAGAAGGCTCTCATCTTGAGCATATACTGATGAAACTTAAAGGGGAAATATCAGGTTTTCTTTTGGATGGAGCTCTGAGGAACTATGGAGTCTGGATGTTGAAAGTAACTGACCACATGTAGTGTGGGTTGCTCTGGCTTCTTGCTAGGCTTACTGGGGTTACAGGGATCCTGGGAAGGACCTTATCCTAAAACTGCGTGCCAATGGAGCTGTGAATCTGGTATGAGTGGGTCTCTCTTCCAGAGCAGCTGGCATGGAGGGTGGAAGAAAGGGAGGAGCCCAAATCTCCACTCCAAGACTGGCTAGTGGTCTCTCCCCAGCATGTGTGAGTGAACCCTTGGAGCAATGTTGGACTAGGCCAGGGGCTGGCCGAGCCCTTTACAGGGGGTCAGCTCCATGGGTTGCTTCCATGTGGGGCCGACCAGCAGCACACCTGTGGGTCTAGAGTCGATGGGTCTGGATCTCTTCCGGTGTTGCAAGGGAGCTTGGGTCTGGCATGGGTGGGTCTCTCTTTGGGGCAGCTGGCATGGAGGTGGAGGAAAGGGCGGACCCCAAATCTCCGATCCGAGTCCAGAGCTAGTCCACTTAGCTAATATTTGGTGTTATTAGAATGTCATCAGTGAAGTGGAGGTGGTATAGTTGCCGACCATCTATTTCAATCCGATTCTTTCCCATTGTAAGTGTTGCATGATGTTCTCAAGGGTGGTGCTGAAGAGTTTTGGATAAACTCTTATTGGTGAAAGAGGGGTTCTGCCAAACCCCTCTTTTGATATCAATGATCACTTCCTTGTTTCAGCATGGTGAGATCCTGGTGGTGAATCGTAATACAGCTCACAAAGGATCTTGATGTATTGGGTTTAAACGACCTGATTGGCCAGGACTTCGATGACTACTTTGGTCTGCACAGAATCAAAGGCTTTCTTTAAATCAATGAGAGTGAGACAGAGGCATCTTGAACTCCCTACAAACCTCAATGAGCTTGGTTACCATGTGGATATGGTTGATGTGCTGAATTCTTTTTGGAACCCAACTTTCCTGCATTGTTTTCCTTCATCTAATGTTTTGCCAATTCTGTTCAGGATGACTCTAGTGAGCAGCTTGTAGATGATAGACAACAGGCAAACGGGGCAATAGTTGCCAATGTTGTGGATGTCTCCCTTCTTGAACAGTAGAACTGTCCTGCTGGTTTTCCATCTGGAGGGCACCTTGCTTCAGACTGGTAGCGTTTGAAGAGCCTAGCCAGTTTTTTGATGAGTACTAATGGCAGATTCTTCAGGTGTTCATGTTTGATTTAGTCTGGGTCGTGTGCTGTTAGCTTCTTTACCAACAAAATGGCATGTCGGATTTCAGAAGGGAGAATGTTGGGAATGACATATCTATCCTGCTAAATTTGGTATGTGGGAAAATGGACATGGCTATGAAAGAGATCTGAGTAGAAGTCATGGATAATCTTCTCCATCGCCTTTCTGGAAGATGTGATCTATCCATCAGGACTTTGTATGGAAATCATCTTGGTCTTATAGCAAGAGAATGACAGGCAGTTGTTGCTAATGCTTTTTTGGCAGCTCCTGCATCAGTCAGTATTTCTGCTTTTCTCTCTTTGAGGTCTTCCTGTATCAATTCTCTGCACTGCTTGTGAGCTTGGACGTTAGCATTTGGTTGCCTAAGGCTCAAGCCTTGCCACGTTGGTGAATGTGCTCCAGAGTTTTTAAGACAGGCATCCTTTTGTGGCTTTCTCTCTCTCGCCATTCTTCGCACAATCATGGAGGTTCTGAACCAGTCTGTTGTATTCTTCATCAAATTCGTCAGTGATGGCATCTTCCCATATTGCCACAATGGTGCCAAAGATTTCCCAGTTGGTGGCCATTCTGGGAGTTCTCTTCTTAAACTTTGCAGCCTTTTCTCCCCATTGTGTGAAGTAGAATTTTGCATGAAGGAAATGGTGGTCCGATCCTGTTGGGTATTTTGGGATGACAGTGACATAGGTCAGGCAAAATCGTTGATTGAATATGATATGGTCAAATTCATTGTGGTCTGTCCACCGGAGATTCCCATGTTCAACATTTCAATTCAGCCTTCTGGAACTGTGGAGTTCCCATCAACGGTTTTGGCCGACATGATGAACTCAGCTAGTCTCTTACCCTCTTCATTCCATTATAAGCCATGTGTCCCAATGGAGATCTTTGGGCAATCTTCTAGGTCCTATCGTGGCATTAAAATCACAGACTATCATATTGTAGAAGGTGTGATCTTCTTTATATACCTCCTCCAGTTCCATGCAGAATTTCTCAATTTGGATGTTGGGGCATAGACAACGAAGATAGAAATTGCTGCTGGCAATGGGCCACATCTCTTGATCATATATATATATATAAAATGAACCACAATGAATTTGACCATATCATATTCAATCAACGATTTTGCCTGACCTATGTCACTGTCATCCCAAAATACCCAACAGGATCGGACCACCATTTCCTTCATGCAAAATTCTACTTCACACAATATATATATATATATATATATATATATTGAATTAGTGTTGGGTGACACTATATATATATATATATATATATATATATATATATATATATATATATGAGAAAGGAGAAAGGGCATTTTGGCCATTATGGCTTCTCTTTGCTCTCTGCCTCTCCTCTCCATTCTCTTCCCTGTTAGACCTTAGCACGTGGGAGTGGCCATCTTGGCCTAGGATTATAAAACTACAAGTGGTCTGGGCCAGCTAGGAACCTAAAGTCTGGGGTTTTTTGTTACTGGATTGCATACCTGTGATAGTAAAGCCTTTTAAAACTGCATTTGACTTCTGAGTTTTTATCCATTCCCCTCCGGCTTAGGAGGTAGAAGTAAACTCGTTTCCTGATATCATTGGGACCTGGCAGCTCCCTGACAAATTAGTAACTTAAATATAAAGAAGATAGAAGACTATAAAAGGAGAAAAATTTGAAAAGCAATATACATATAAATCTAACTAAATTATCTAAGAATTTATTTTTATAGATAATTTTTGTTTTTATAAAATAAAATTTTATTTTATCTAAATAAAATAAAGCCAAATGGATATACAGCAATTCACATTACAATTAAAATGGAAAAAATAAGAGAGAATATAGAATCCTAAATGCAGATAGAATTTTAAAAAATATGGAAGAATCCTGAATCAATCAGATGCAATTGAGCTACATTGGCACTTGATAGGGTCCAATGGAAATGTTACTGGCGCCCGCTCGAGCAAATCGATGAATAACGGGATTCAAGTGATCAAGTGATCAAAGTGATGGAAGAATCTCCATAATAAAATCAGCAGATAGTTCAACAGAAAGTAGTACGGCATCTATAAAAGTCTGAATGAAAAGATTGCCAACCAATCATATTATATCTAATATTTTCATTCAGGTTTGAGAGAAAAAATGAGCTGTTTTCATTAAAAAAAACTAAGGAAATTCATTAACATTGAACTATATAAGAGATCAAGCTATCATTATTTGCAGATGGCATGATATTATATCTAGAGAACCCTAAACTCTCGACCCCCAAAACACTTAGAAATGTTAGATATTTATAGTAGAGTGACAGGGTACAAAATGAATACCCAAAAGTTGGTGGCTTTCCTATATACAAATAATGAAAGAGAGTAAATGGATATTAAGAAATCGATTCCATTCACAATTGTGCCACAGAAAATGAAATACCTAGGAATCAGCTTAACCAAGTGTGTAAAGGACCTATACAAAGAGAACTACAAGACACTGCTTCAAAAAGCGGACATGAGGAAATGGAGACACATTGCCTGCTCATGGATGGGGGAGACTTAACATTGTCAAGATTGTAATACTCCCTAGAGCTTTGTACAGATTCAATGTGGTCCCTATAAGGATACCCATGACATTCTTCAAAGAAATTGACCAAACACTGCTGAAATTCATATGGAATAATAAACCCCACGGAGAGCTAAAGCAATCCTTGCGAAAAAGAAGATGGGAGGCATCACCTTTCCCAACCTCAAATTGTTCTACAAATCAGTAGTAATTAAAACAGCATAGTATTGGAATAAAAACACATACCTGTGGACCTATGGAATAGAGTTGAGTATCCTGACACCCACTCTCAAAGACATGATCAGTTAATCCTTGATAAAGGTACAAAGAGTCCAAACTGGAGTAAGGAAAGCCTCTTCAATAAGTGAACTGGGAATACTGGACAGCTACATGTAAAAAATGAATTTGGACCTGTGTCTAACACCTTGCACAAAAATCAGATCAAAATGGATTAAAGATCTCAATATCAGACATGAATCCATAAAGTACGTTGAAGAAAATATAGGAAAAACCCTCCATGACATTGAAGCCAAAGACATCTTCAAAGACATGCTTCGAACAAAGCAACTAAAAAAAAAAAAACATATGGGACTACATAAAACTTAAAAGCTTCTGCACCTCGAAATAAGCAGTGAAAAGATACAAAAGACAATCCACAGAATGGGAAAGAATATTCACCCAATACCCATCTGATAAGGGGTTAATATCCAGGATATATCAGGGATTGGTTAAACTATATAAGAAGAAAACAGCCAACCCCTTTAAAAAATGAGGAGAAGAGATAAACAGAAACTTCAACAAGGAAGGAATTCAAATGGCCAAAAGGCATATGAAAAAATGCACATCATCACTAATCATCAGAGAGATTCAAATCAAAACAACAATGAGATATCACCTCACACCACAGAGACTGGCCCATATCCAAAAGGGTAAAAACAAGTGCTGGCATGGATGTTGGGAAGAGGGGACTCTCATACATTGTTGGTGGGAATGTTGACTTGTACAACCTTTCTGGAAAACAATACGGACATTCCTCCAAAGACTAGAAATTGAGCTCCCTTTTGACCCAGCCATACCACTCCTGGGATTATACCCTGGGAACCCAAAAACACACAGCAGAAACACCATCCACACTTTTATTTTCATAGCAGTACTATTCACAATAGCCAAAACCTGAAAACAACCAGTATGCCTGAGAACTGATGACTGGATAAAGAAACTGTGGTACATCTACACAATGTAATACTATGCCACTGTTAGGAAAAAATGATTTCATGAAATTTGCCTATAAATGAATGGACATGAAATGGATCATATTGAGTGAAATTAGTCAGAAGGAAAGAGATATATAATGACTGAATTTATTTGCATGACATAAATGTATATACATATTATGATACCAAAATCCAATGTCAGGCGAAACATGGATCAGGAGGACTTACCAAAGGTAGAAATTACCACAAACGTGTGGGAGTCAGAGGTTAGGTAAGACAGAGAAGGGAACATGTGCGAATAAATGTCGAAAAGGCTAATACTAACCTAGAACTGAGCATTAAATACAGGCAAAAAATGCATATGATGGCCTTTAAGTGTATGTATTGCAATCCACAATATATAAGAGAAGCAAGAGAGAGGGAGAAAGAGAGAAAAGAGATAAAGAATCTGCCATAGAGGCAGGCTATGGGAGGGGGAGGGAATTGGGGACATTGGTGGTGGGAAATGGGCACTGGTGGAGGGCAGGGAGCTGGAAAACTATGTGACCGAAACCCCCCAAACATAAACAACGTTGTAATTGTATATCTCATGGTGGTATTATAAAATATGAACTTTTAAAAAAATTATATTTATAAAAGATATTTATAAAATTAAATTAATGCCATTTGAAAATAAGGTTTCTTTTAAAAGCTAAAAATATAGAAGATATGATAATAGAGCTTTTAGTATAAACTAAAGTTTTACTTGCTTTCAATTAAAATATACTATACATTAAAAGCAACTTTGTAAATCATGGTGTTTAAACAATTAAAAATAAATTTTTAATCGGTATTCAAAAAGCAAGAAAGGGGATCAAATTAAATATAACAGTGCATAATAATCAACTATCAAAGTTGATGGGAATAAAAAAGAAATTAGTACCAAACAATACACACATGTCAATAATATCCAGAATCCACAAAGAAACTTACAACACATTATTTCAAAACAATGCTCCAAACTCTCTAATCAAAAGTCACAGAATATCAGGAAGATTCAAAGAATAAAAGTAAACCCGCTTACAGAAGACAATGGGCAGGAATATAATCCAATGGTAGTCATAAAAATATAAACTATCAAAATTTGAAAAAATAGATTTTGTGCTATAAAATATTGATATAAGGCACAAAATTTGTTTAATGAGTAAGGGACCAATTCATCAAGAGACTCTAACAATCAATACTCTAAATGAAGAAGCGTCAAAATATACCAATGATTGATATAACTTAAGAAGACATGTACAGCAACAGAAAAGTAACTAGGGCCTTCATACTCAACTGCCATTACTGATCACATCAAGATGGCAGAAATAATCAATACAAAAACAGCAGTCTTCAATAAAGACTTCGATGAACTGAGCTTAGTAGACAGGAACAGGTCTCCAAACATTCCAAAAGATGAATATGAAAACTTTAATTGTACATGGAACATCCTATCAGATAGACTGCGTACTGAAACACAACATAAACGCAACATAAATTCTTGAAAATGAAAATGTTATGTCTATTCATATTTTTATTTTAATGTTATGCAATCAGAAAACAAAGTTGAAAAAGAATGTTGGAAAAATTCAAATACATGGAGAATATTCAACGTGCTACTGAATTGGGACATAGAGAAAATCAAATCAAACGAATCAAAAAGTACCTAAAAATTGTTCCTGATCCCTGCAGAGTAAAGAGATCATCACCAAAACAAAAACACATTCTACTAAATGTGAGAAAGTATTCACACAATATAATGTCTAACAAAAGATAATAAACATGACATATAAGTAACTAAAAAAATCTCAACAAGAAAACAAGTAACACTATTAAAATGGACTAAGAATATGACAGACAGTTCACTAAAACAGACATTCATATGACCAGTAGGCACATTAAAAAAAAAAAGATAGTGGATCTGGAGCGATAGCACAACGGGTAGGGCATTTGCCTTGCACATGGCAGACCCGGGTTCAATTCCAGGCATCCCATATCCCCTGAGCTCCGCCAGGAGTAATTCCTGAGTGCAAAGCCAGGAGTAACCCCTGAGCATGGCCGGTGTGACCCAAAAAGCAAAAAAAAAAAAATAAATAAAATAGTGAGGTTCCACATTGCAGTTCTTTGTGTGTTGTGTTCATAAATGGCTACAGTTAGGGTGCCAGGGTATGTTCTCTATAAGATATGAAGAAGTGAAGTAACATGAAGCTACATTGCTTCACAGGTTCTGACCTATAGATTATATGGGCCCTCCGAGTGTGACTTCCTAGCTAAGGGTTAATGCTTTGAGTTTGAGGGATGGGGAGTTGGATCAGATGGAACCCAAGGTTGATCTGGGGCCTTGTGGGTTGGAAATTATGCTTCACAGGGGTCCTGGCCTGGGTGCAAAATGACAGCTTCTGATTGTCTTAAGACAGTTCAAGCACTTTCTCAACTACTCAAAATTAACTAAATATTATTCAATTTGAGGTACACAGCATTAATGACACTTTATAAAATCTAAAAATAGTGTATATTTCAATATGCTTCAACGTTTACATGTTATTTTGATGGATAATGTATCATCATCAGTAAAACATTTTCTATTTCTTTAAATTCTTAAGTCAAATTTTTGTTTGATACATATTTTGTCATATGACAAATAGAATATTGCAATTTAACAAAGTTATGGCATACATATCACATTATTTATAAATCACACTACTGATAAATTAGACACTGGTTAGTAAATAAACGGGTATGACACAAATCAGCGTCTGCGAAATTATTTTTACTATTTCAGTGAAATTTACTTTAAAAAGTATTTGATTCAAAACTTGTGAGGGGGCCGGAGCAATAGCCCAGTGGGTAGGGAGTTTGCCTTGCATGCTGCCGGCCCATGTCGGCCAGAGTTCAATCCCCGGCATCCCATATGGTCCTCTAGCACTGCCAGGAGTGATTCCTGAGTGCAGAGCCAGGAGAAACCCCTGAGCATTGCCGGGTGTGACCTTAAAAAAAAAAAAACTTGTGAGGGATGGAATTTAATAAGCTTAAAATATCTATCAGCATTTGACATTTTTGTTGGTATTTTTTTTTTGCTAGATTAGACCTCCCAAGCAGTGATCTAGAGACAAGGTCCCCTTCCTTGAGAGTCTTGGCCAACAAGCCAGAACAGTCATTCAAGGCAAGGAATCAAGGCGGTAGGGAAACTAGGCACACAGTACAGAGATTACCCAGGCCAACATAATGATTGGCCTGACAGCTGCCCCCAGTGAGTTTGAAGAAGCTTGTGCTGCCAGGGATCAGAAAGGCACCAGTCACATGTAAGGCACGCACTTAACTTCTGTAATGTCTCTCCATCCCTAAAGTTCTTTTTATTTTTCTTTCACAGTTGAATGGTTGAATATAATCGATGTTTCTAAATCAGCAACTCCAAAAAATAATTTGATGAGTTCAAATTAAGTCGAATGTGTTTAATCACAATACAAATAAAAGTGTTAATCCTGATTATAAGCCTAATAATTTAAGTTAAAACTAAACAGTGGTAAATAAGAAATATGTATTCAATATATAGTAAACCATTTTATTCCAGTTGATGTTGCTGAGCAAATTTAAATAGCATGCCCACTAGTTTTTTTTTATCTTTTTCTTACTGGTTTTTATTTATTCCATTTTTTAAAATTTAGGAACATGTATTTACAACGTTGCATATATTTCTGGTATATAACTTAATCTTTCTTTCTTTAATTTAATATTTTTATTATACCACCGTGAGATATACAATTACAAGATGTTCATATTTGGGTTACAGTCATACAGTGTTCCCGCACCCATCCCTCCACCATTGCCTATTTCCCACCACCAATGTCTCCAATTCCCCCCCCCCCTCCCCAGCCCGCTTCTATGGCAGGTTTATTATCTTTCTCTTTCTCTATCTCTCTTTCTCTCTTCCTTCTCTTACACACTGTGGATTGCAATACATACATTTAGAGGTCATCATGTGTATATTTTGTCTATTTAATGCTCAGTTTTATTTTTAATTTTTTAGTATTATACATATTTATAGGTACATGTATGTCACTTGTCACTTGTGTTCCCATTGTTCATTGATTTGCTCAAGCAGGTGCCAGTAACGTCTCCATTCATTGGGGATGAGGTCCATTATTGTTTCTGTTTTTGACATAGCTTTTGTTTTTGACATAGCTATCCAGGCTCTACTGTGGCTCTGGGTTCATCCCAGAGGGGACCAGTCTTTTTCTATGTCAGACCATCAACCATCCAGGGCCCATGGGGCAGAGCCCTGAGGGTGTAGACAAGCCTGTCTCTCCTGTCTGCCACCTGCCAATGCAGCTGGGCACTGTAGCCACAACTGCAACACCTTGAAGGGCAGAGTTAATGCTCAGTTTTAGGTTGGTATTAGCACTTTCGAAAAATATTAACACTCTCTTCCCTTCTCTGTTCTACCTAACCTCTGGCTCCCACACGTTTGTGTAATTTTCACCTTTGACAAGACCTCCTGATCCATGTTTTGCTTGACCTTGGATATTGGTATCATAATATATATGTATGTATGTATGTATACATATATATATATGTCATGCAAATAAATGCAGTCATTCTATATATGTCTTTTTCCTTCTACATGCCCACATGTTTTAATGATTTGTCTAGTAGTTTTATTTCTCAGTGCGTAGTAGTTCAGCTTCCAGAAGCATTCATTCTAATAGAACATTCATTCTAATAGAAGTTAAAATCTTTTGAAGTATTTATTTGGAAAAGTAAATTTACATTTCAAAAAGTTTTGGAGAAAAGCAGTAAGAATAAAATTTTCTTACGTACTATTGCTTTTTTCCACTCTACTATACTTACTGTTTATTTCAATGACACTCATCAGTTACCTCTGTCAAAACAAAAACAAAATTAATTCCTTTCCAGAAAACTTCTAATTCAATATGTATATCACTAGTCAATGTAAACAGCAATTTAAAGAATCTAAATCTCTTGAGAACTTTTCTGATCATGAATTTACATGTAATGTGCTTTTCATATACAGTAGTTTTAACAGCTAATGCTTCTGCTGTTCATTTCATATCAACTTACTTTCATTAAATACAAATGAAAACTAGATACATAAGCAAATATCGGTCTCCATAAAACATAAATACTAAATGTAAGCAGTGCTATAATTCTATATGCATATAGAGATATATATATCATAGTAAAAGTTTAAAAGTAGTATACTCTTTCATAAATTATTTAAATACTCTCCAAGTTTAATAAAATTATGAAAATTTTATATATTAAATATGCCAGACAATTGAATAAGATAAATTTCTATTGTTCTGAAATGTGATATGTATTACCTTCTACTGAACTATTTAATTATAATAAATACAAAATAGATAAATAATAGTGATATACCCTTGTATTATTTGTTTTAGCACTATAATCTTATATAACTTCCAATGGATTTATTTTTGGAATATATCTGTCCGTGTGAAGAATTGATGAGTTCTTTGATAGGTATTTTTTTCAGATACAATATTTTTATTGTTAATAGTATTAACCTCTTGTATAAAGTGGCATATAATGGTTGCTCTTGAGATCATTTTACACACGCATGCAAACAAATGTTCATAGCTGGAATTTTCCAGTTAGTCCTAAATTTAAAACCTAGCACCCTGAGATATCATTTCACATCAATAAGAACAGAACATATATCAAAAACACTGAAATTTACCAGTAAATAAGATGACAAAACTATATGTAGAAAGTCAATATAATAAATATTTAAATACTGATATTAAAGTGGAAAAGAGTTTGAGCTAAATTATTTCTTTACTAGCTAGTGCTCTATTAATATCTTCCATCAAAATGTCCCTGACAGTTTTGTGGGGACCTAAGAAAATTGAAGTTTACTGAATATGTTGGCTAAAGTTTTCTAATCTCTCCACAGTAATTTGAAGAATTCTTTAGCTTTTTATTCCACAACTTTTCTAGTGATTTTATGATTTATTTCTAAATTCATTTGCTAAAATTCTTCTTGATTAACTTATTAAATCTGGCTCCTTTGATCAAAGCAAGACTGATAGAAAAAGCATGAAAAAGCAAATTAATATTAATAATATAATACTTTATAAATAACAAAGTTGTTAAAATATGCTGCATTTCAATTTCTGATTGCTCTCACCAAAATTGCCACATATCGGCTTTCACATCAGAGTCATTTAACTGGGATATAAATACATCATTGTAATTACAGTCTGGAAAAGAATTATTAGTTCAAGAACATGTATTACTGTCACCCTCTAGAAAATTAACACAGAAATACCAAAGTGCCTTTTTAAAACACAGTCATTAAATTACAAAGGTTTTCTTACAGATTTTCAACTTTTATTTGGTTTTGTTGAATGTAACAAATAAAAATACTTTATACCTTACTTTTGTTTCATGGGCACATTCAATTGTCCAGATTTCACTTCATAACAAACACTGAGTACTAAAATATAGTTTAATCCCATAAATTATAGCTTTTTAAAGTAATTTGCTATCATTTTTCTATTCCAAAGTCAAAGAAAAAGAGTAAAATATTTACTAAAATTTAAAGTAGATGATTTTATGACTGTAAATTTGAGTTTTGATTATTTTAAATCGGCTTAATTTTTTTTTAATTTTTTTTTATTTTTAAAATTACAAAGATATACAATTAAAAAGTTCATATTTGGGTTTTGGTCAAACAGTGTTGCAGCACCCATCCCGCCACCAGTGCCCATCTCCCACCACCAACATCCCCGGTTCCCCCCCCTCCCCCAGCCCTGCTTCATGGCAGGTTCTTGATTTCTTTCCATTTCTCTCTCTTTCTCTTTTCCTTCCCCTCCAGACTATGAATTACAGAACATACATTAAAGGGTTGTCATGTGTATCTTTTTGCCTCTATTTAATGCTCAGTTCTAGGTTGGCATTAGTACCTTCAACAATTGTCAGCACACTGTTCCATTTCTGTCTTACCTAGCCTCTGAATCCCACACGTTTGTGATAATTTCCACCTTTGACAGGACCTCCTGATATATGTTTCACTTGATCTTGGATATTGGTATCATAATATGTACCTATATATTTATGTTATGCAGATAAATGCAGTCATTCTGTAATTTTTTTAACTTAGGAGTTTGTCTTTAAACTAGAATAAGCATTATACATTTTTTTTTTTTTTGGGTCACACCAGCGATGCTCAGGAGCTACTCCTGGCTCTGCACTCAGGAATTACTCCTGGCGGTGCTGGGGGACCATATGGGATGCCGGGATCGAACCCAGGCCGGCACAGGCCGGCCGCATGCAAGGCAAACGCCCTACCCGCTGGGCTATCGCTCCGGCCCCCATAAGCATTATACATTTAATTTATACATTTAATTTTTCTTTTGCACTGTTTATTTTTTGTTTAATTTTTTAAAATATTTTCTTATATCACCATGAGATATACAATTACAAAGATGTTCATGTTTGAGTTTTGGTTCTACAGTGTCCCAGCACCCATCTCACCACTCATGCCCATTTCCTACCACCAGTGTCCCCACTTCCCTCCCACTTCCCCCAGCCTGTCTCCATGGCAGGTTCTTTATCTCCTTTCTCTCTTTCTCTCTTTCTCTCTCTCTTCCTCTCTCTCTCCTTCTCGCTTCCCTTTCTTACACATTGTGGATTGTAACCATACATTTAGAGGTTAGCATGTGTATCTTTTTGCCTATATTCAATGCTCAGTTCTCGGATGGTATCATCATTTTCAATGATTATCAGCGCACTGTTCCCTTCTCTGTCTTACCTAGCCTCTGATTCCCACATGTTTGTGGTATACCAGGTTTTGAGATATTGTGCAGGTGCCGGTACACCATGGGAATCAGACTGTGTCCAGTTGTGGAGTCCGGACCAGAGGATAACTTTGGTTGTGTTGCACGAGGTTTTCTGACTTCTGGGAGTCTGGTGGAGGACAGGTCAAGGAGCAAAAACCTGTCTCCACCCCAAGACGCCCCATCTGTCTAGCACAGGGTAGACAGGCATAGACTCTGTCCTGCACCTAAATACCTGGCTTCCAGCTGAGAACCCCAGCAGCAGTTCAGGGCGGGGCTGCAAGGCATTTGTGGAGGGAGGCTCCCTAAAATCCTGGTTGGCGTAGTCCCCGAGTCCTGCATCCCTGGGCTTGAACTCGGCTTCTCTCACTCCAGGCTCCCTAAAATCCTGGTTGGCGTAGTCCCCGAGTCCTGCATCCCTGGGCTTGAACTCGGCCGCTCACTTTGTCCAGCTGTGGAGTCCAGATCAGAGGATGACTGTGGTTGTGTTGTGCGAGGTTTTCTGACTTCTGGGAGCCTGGCAGAAGACAGGCTAAGGAGCAAAAACCTGCCCCCACCCTAAGACACCCCATCAGTCTAGCACAGGGTGGACAGGCAGAGACTCCGCTCTGCACCTGAATAGCTGGTGTTCAGCCGAGAATCCCAGCTCAGTTCTGGGCAGGGCCACCAGGCCTTTGTGGAGGGAGCCTAGATGGGGAAGGTGGCCCCAGTCCAGACTCCCTAAAATCCTGGTTGGCATAGTCGAAAAACCTGGTTGGCATAGTCGATACAAATGTTTTTAAACAATTATTTCAACCTGCCAGTTTTTTCACTGAAAGATAATAAATAAAAATTCATTTTCTTTAATAGATGGTGCCTTGTTCCAATTATCTATTGTTTTTTTTTCTATTTCTATCACTATTATCTGAGTGGGATTCCAGCCCACTGTCTGTGCTGGTACCAGGTAAAGGTCTTATCAGGCCTTAGATCCTGTGCCACAGAGATGCTAAAAACTTTAGTATTTAGCATCTTTTAGAATCACTTGATCACTTGACATCCCGTTATTCATCAATTTGCTCCAGCAGGTTCCCGTAACATTTCAATTTGACCCTATCATGTGCCAGTGTAGCCCAATGGCATCTGCTTGCTTTAGGAATACTAAGAGCCTCAAACTGTTCATTCAGGGTCTTGACAAAGAAGTCTGATCATCTTGTAGGTGGGCGTCCACATGATCTTTTTTTTTTTTTTTGCTTTTTGGGTCACACCCAACACTGCTCAGGGGTTTCTCCTGGTTCTGCACTCAGGAATTACTCCTGGTGGTGCTCGAGGGACCATATGGAATGCTGGAGATCAAACCCGGCCGGCATAGGCTGGCCGCGTTCAAGGCAAACTCCCTACCTGCAGGACTATCACTCTGGCCCCTCCATATGATCTTTTTTATATGTATAAGCATCACTTTATTATATAGTGTATATAAAATGGACTGATGTATTTGGAAATTTCTGGCACAAGTATAGTCAAAAAATATCGACAAATTCAAGTATATAACCAATCTAGCAGGTATAAAAAGATGTTTATGAAATAAACTTCATGAAAAACTCTATTCACTGTTTAAGCTTTATATAATAAATTTCTTTTTTTATATGATAGTTTTATTTTAGCTGTTTTTTTAATAAAATTTTTTTATACCACGGTGAGATATACAATTACAACGTTGTTCATGTTTGGAGGTTTCAGTCACATAGTGTTCCAGCACCCGCACTCCACCAGTGCCCATTTCCCACCACCAATGTCCCCAATTCCCTTTCCCTCCCAATAGCCTGCCTAAATGGCAGGTTCTCTATCTCTTTTCTTTCTCCCTCTCTCTCCCTTCCTTCTCCTACACATTGTGGGTTGCACTACATACACTTGGGAAGCCATCATGTGCATTTTTTGCCTGTATTTAATGCTCAGTTCTATGTTGTTATCAGCCCTTTTGACATTTATTCACACATGTTCCCATCTCTGTTTTATGTAACCTCTGACTCCCTCACGTTTGCGGTAATTTCCACTTTTGGTAAGACCACCAGATACATATTTATGTCATGAAAATAAATGCAGTCATTCTATGTCTCTCTTTTTTCCTTCTGACTAATATCACTCAACATGATCCTTTCCATGGCCATCCATTTTTAGGCAAATTTCATAACTTCATTTTTCCTAACAGCTGCATAGTATTCCATTGTGTAGATGTACCACAGTTTCTTTATCCAGTCATCAGTTCTCGGGCATACTGGTTGTTTCTAGTTTCTGGCTATTGTGAATAGTACTGCTATGAAAATAAAAGTGCGGATTGTGTTTCCGCTGTGTGTTTTTGGGTTCCCAGGGTATATCCCCAGGAGTGGTATGGCTGGGTCAAAAGGGAGCTCAATTTCTAGTCTTTGGAGGAAAGTCCATATTCTTTTCCAGAAAGGTTGTACAAGTCGACATTCCCACCAACAATGTATGAGAGTCTCCTTTTCCCCAAATCCATGCCAGCACTTGTTGCTTTTACCCTTTTGAATATGGGCCAGTCTCTGTGGTGTGAGGTGATATCTCATAGTTGTTTTGATTTGCATCTCTCTGATGATAAGTGATGATGAGCATTTTGTCATATGCCTTTTGACCATTCGAATTTCTTCCTTATCAAAGTTTCTGTTCATCTCTTCTCCCCATTTTTATGGGGTTGGCTGTTTTCTTCTTATATAGCTGTACCAGTGCCTGATACATCCTGGATATTAACCCCTTATCAGATGGGTATTGGGTGAATATTCTTTCCCATTCTGTGGACTGTCTTTCTATCTTGGTCACTGTTTTTTTCGAGGTGCAGAAGCTCTTTAGTTTCATGTAGTCCCATATGTTTATCTTTTCTTCTAGTTGCTTTGTTAATGGTGTTTCACCTTTGAAGATGTCTTTAGCTTCAATGTCGTGAATGTTTTTTTCCTATATTTTCTTCAATGTACTTTATGGGTTCAGGTCTGATATTGAGATATTTAATCCATTTTGATCTGATTTTTGTGCAAGGTGTTAGACACAGGTCCAAATTCATTTTTTACATGTAGCTGTCCAGTTTTCCCAGAACCACTTGTTGAAGAGGCTTTCCTTACTCCAGTTTGGACTCTGCACCTTTATCAAAGATTAACTGATCATGTCTTTGAGGGTGGGTGTCAGGATACTCAACTCTATTCCATAGATCTACAGATCTGTTTTTATTCCGTACTACTCTGTTTTTATTACTGCTGCTTTGTAGTACAGTTTGAGGTTGGGAAAGGTGATGCCTCCCATCTTCTTTTTCCCGAGGATTGCTTTAGCTATCCGTGGGGGTTTATTATTCCATACGAATTTTAGGAGTGTTTGGTCAATTTCTTTAAATAATGTCATGGCTATCCTTATAGGAACCACATTGAATCTATACAAAACTCTAGGGAGTAATACCATCTTGACAATGTTAATTCTCCCCATCCATGAGCAGGGAATGTGTTTCCATTTCCTCGGGTCCTCTTTTATTTCTTGAAGTAGTCTCTTGTGTTTCTCTTTTTATAGGTCCTTTACACACTTGGTTAAGCTGATTCCTGGGTATTTGATTTTCTGTGGTACAATTGTGAATGGAATCGGTTTCTTAATATCCCTTTCTTCTCTTTCGTTATTTGTGCATAGGAAAGCCACCGACTTTTTGATTTTGTACCCTGCCACTCTACTATACATATCTATTGTTTCTAAGAGTTTTTGGGTTGAGAGTTTAGGGTTCTCTAAGTATAATATCATGTCATCTGCAAGTAATGATAGCTTGATTTCTTCCTTACCTATCTGGATGCCCTTAATGTCCTTTTCTTCTCTGATTGCTATGGCGAGTACTTCCAGTACTATATTGAATAAAAGAGGTGAGAGAGGACAACCTTGTCTTGTTCCTGATCTTAAGGAGAATGCTTTCAATTTTCCCCATTGAGAATGATACTCGCTGTGGGCTTTTGGTAGATGGCTTTGACTATCTTGAGGAAGCTTCCTTCAATTCCCATTTTCTGGAGGGTTTTAATCATGAATGGATGCTGGATCTTGTCAAATGCTTTTTCTGTATTTATTGATAGGATCATATGGTTTTTATATTTTCTCTTATTGATCTGATGTATTATGTTGATTGATTTGTGAATGCTGAACCATCCTTGCATTCCGGAATAAATCCTACTTGGTCATGATGTATGATCTTTTTGATGAGTCTTTGGATTCTGTTTGCTAGTATTTTTGAAGATCTTAGCATCTGTGAAGATCATAGCATCTGTGAGATTGGTCTGTAATTTTCCTTCTTTTGTGTTGTCTCTCCCTGTTTTGGGTATCAGGGTGATATGTGCCTCTTAGAAGCTATTTTGTAGTGTTTCTGTTTCTTCTATTTCCTGGAAGAGCTTGAACACGACTGGCAGTAGGTTTTCCTTAAAGGTTTGGTAGAATTTGATAGTGAACCCATCTGGAATTGGGCTTTTGTGTTTGGGCAGACTTTTAATTACTGTTTCAATTTCCTCGATGGTGATAGGCTTATTCAGGTATTGGAGTTCTTCTTGTTTCAATCGTGGGAGGTTATAGGACTTCAGGAATTTATCCATTTCTTCTAGGTTCTCATGTTTCGTGGCATAATATTTCTCAAAATAATCTTTGATGATCTTTTGGATTTCTGTCTTTTCTGTTGTGCTGTCACCATTTTCATTTCTGATTCTATTTATTTGGGTTCGCTCTTTCCCTGTCCTTACAAGTCTTGCCAGTGGCTTGTGGATCTTGTTTAATTTTTCAAAGAAACAGCTCTTGGTTTCATTAATTTTTCGAATTGTGTTTTTGGTTTCCAGCTAGTTGATTTCCTCCATAAGTTTTAGTATCTCCTTCCTTCTGCCTGGGTTGGACTTCTTTTGTTGGTCTTCTATTTTCAGCTGTGAGGTCAGATTATTTATGTGGGCCCTTTCTTCTTTCCTTATGAATGCTTGCAGAGCTATGAACTTTCCGCTTAACACAGCTTTTGCTGTGTCCCACAAGTTCTGATAGTTGGTATCTTCATTGTCATTTGTTTCTAGGAATCTTTGGATTTCCTGTTTGATTTCTTCTATGACCCATTTGTTGTTCAGCAGTGAGCATTCAGTTTCCAGGTGTTTTGTTTGACTTCTTGCTTCTGTGTATGGTTAACTACTATTTTCAATGCATCATAATCTGAAAAGATAGTTGACACAATTTCATTCTTTTTTATTTTGTTGAGGTATGCTTTGTAGCTCAGTATATGGTCTATCTTGGAGAATGTTCCATGTGCACTGGAAAAAAATGTGTATTCAGCTTTTTGGGGATGAAAAGCCCTGTATATATCAAACAGCTCTCTTTTTTTTCCATTTCTTCCTTCAGGTCCAGCATTTCCCAGGTGAGTTTCAGTCTCGTCGATCTATCCATAGTTGATAAGGCAGTGTTGAAATCTCTGACTATTGTTGTGCTACTGTTAATGTCTTCTTTGAGGTCTATAAATAGTCGTTTTAAGTAGTTTGCTGGCTCCTCATTGGCGCATATATGTTTAGTAGTGTGATTTCTTCCTGGTATACATACCCCTTTATTACTAAAAAATGGCCTTCACTGTCCCTTTTTATCCTTTTTCAGCCTAAAGTCTATATTGTCAGATATAGAGTATGGCCACACCCGCATTTTTTGGAGGAGTTGTTTGCATGGAGAATGGTCTTCCAGCCTTTGACTTTGAGTCTGTGTTTTCTCTGATTATTCAGATGTGTTTCTTGTAGGCAACAGAATGTCGGATTCAGTTTTTTAATCCGTTTTACCACCCTATGTGTCTTAATTGGTGCATTTAGACTGTTGACGTTGAGAGATATTATTGTCATTGGATTTTGTGCCATCTTTCTGTTTAAACTTGTTGTAGTTTTGGGTTGTCTTATTTAACAATAGACCCTTCAATCCTTCTTTTTAAAGTTGGTTTTGAGTCTATGAATTTCCTGAATTGTTTAGCCGTGAAGTTGTGTATCTTTCCTTCACATCTGAAAGTAAGTCTAGCTGGGTAAAGAATTCTTGGTGAGGCCTGAAGTTCATTGAGTCTTTTCACAATCCCACCATTGTTTTCAGGCTTGGAGTGTTTCATCTGAGAAGTCTGCTGTAAATCTCAGGGATGCCCCTTTGTATGTGATTTCCTTCTTTGATTCTTGCTGCTTTCAGTAGTCTATCTCTGTCTATCGTTTTTGTCATTTTAATAAGGATGTGTCTTGGAGTATTCTTATTGGGATTTCTTTTAGCTGGTATCCCCCAGGCCTCCTGTATCTGGGAGCATGCTTTCTTCAGTTCAGGGAAGTTCTCAGCGATGATGGCTTTGACAGTTTCTTCTTCATCAGGGTTTTCTTCTTGCCCTTCTGGGACCCCAATGATGTGTATGTTGTTCCTTTTTGCTTCATCCCGATTTTCTCTGGTAGTCTGTTCATTGATTGTGAGTCTTTTCTCCATCTTCTGGTGTTCTCTACAGAATATCTGAACCTCGTCTTCGAGATCACTAGTTCTTTCTTCAGTAGCTGTAACTGTGCTTTGGAGGCCGTCCTCTGTATTTTTCAGTTCACTTACCTCATTTTTAATATCTGTCATTTCTGCTTGTACTTTGGCCTGAAATTTACTCAATTCTGCTCTCATGTCCTCTTGTATTTTATTGACTTTGTATTCCATTGTTTCTTTGAGTTCCTTGTGAATTTTTAACAGTTCCTTCCAAAATTCCTTTTCAGAGAGGTTATATAGCTCATTGTTATTGCTTGACTAATCTGTATTAGTGACTTCAATCATAGAGCTTGAAGGAATTCTGCGTTGCTTTACCATAATGACTATAGTAGGTTGAAAATGTGTGTTCTGGGTGACTAATCTATAGAGTTAGTAGGTGCCTGAATTACTTTGCAGTTAGGGATGTATAGCAAAGAATGTAGGGGCAAATGCTCAGTAGTATCTCAGGTAGATAGATATTACTTCTATCTAAGCGCGTCCACGCGGTTTTGAATTGTGGAGTGTCATGAGTGGTTCTGGAGTCAGGGGGTCAGAGTGGAGGTAGTCTAGTGGAAGATCCGAAAAAGCTGGCCGTGGCTTGTTCCACTTCTCAAAGTTTTAGCCCTTTATGCTGAAATGGGGTGCCTCGGGGTCTGCTCGCTGCGGGAATGCACCTGATGGGAAGAGTGGGATGCTGCTGGGTGTTGGGGTGGATGGCGTCAGGAGGGCGGTCCAAGGAAGCTGGGTATGGCATGGTCCCCTTCTCAAAGTTCCAGCCCTTTATGCTGGAAAGGGGTGCCTCTGGGGCTGCCCGCTGTGGGAACGCACCTGGTGGGGTGAGCGGGGAGCTGCTGGGAGTTGGGGTGGATGGCATCAGGAGGGTGGTCCAAGGAAGCTGGGTGTGGCTTGATCACCTTCTCAAAGTTCCAGCCCTTTATGCTGGAAAGGGTGCACTGTTTATTTTTGAACTAATAACCTAACAAATGAGGAGATATGCTCTGCCATTGAGTTCTAAAGTATTTACTTTGTATCTCAAGAAATTTAAATATTGGCACCAGAGTGATAGCACAGTGGAGACGGTGTTTGTCTTGCACATAGCTGACCCAGGTTCAATCCCCAGCATCCAATATGGTTCCCTGAGCACCGTCAGAAGTAATTCCTGATCTAAGAACCAGGAGTAACACCTGAGCAGAGCCAAGTATGACCACAAAAGGCAAGCAAAGAAAAAGAAAATTAAATATTGCTTATAATATGACCTCAACATGGAATAAATGTGAGATGAGACAATTTGACCAATTTAGGATAGAGGAACATTTAATTATTTTGTCTCTTTAATGCAACTCGACATACCTTTCCTCTTACAACAGTTTGTAGCACATGCAATGTATTAATTAATTGGATAAGTAAATGAGTTTTGAGCCAATATTTTCTTTGATACATTAACAAATATGCAAGCAATGATATTGCTTCTCAACATTAATTTCAATATATTATACAATATTGTACTATACAAAAACAAAATAGTATCTTTAAAGTAATCATTAAATACTAAACTGCAATTCAAGTTTACTCAAAAAAAGACTAATGTCATGTCAAATCATATTTTAAAATAAAAAATTACATTATTAATAAAACTATTTTCTTGTGAAGAGTTAAAATATCATGCATAATCTTATTTTTCTCTAGGTTTAAGTGTCACTGAAAATTACCTTAACACAAAGCAAAACAAGTTCAATATAGAACTGTATGACTGAAACTCAATCTTGAACAGCTTTGTAATTGTTTATCTCACAGTAATATAATAAAAATTTTTAAAAAAGTGGAACTGTTTTAATTTTCCCATTCCAAAGAAAACTTTTTAAAAGTTGAACATGTAATTTTTACCTTAAATAAATAAAATTCTGCAATTGTTACTTGAAAATAGTTTATATGAAAACTAGATTATATAATTATGACTGCAATGAGATGAGATTAATGAAAAACTACACTATGTACTTGAAGATGAATAGTTCTATATTTTAAATATTTAAAAGGAAAATGAAAGACTTAGGCATTAACTTTTGTTATTATCCACTAAATTCTGAATGCTGACATGAATATAGAACTATAGATACTAAACAGAGTAAATGCTGATACCAAACACAGAAATCATCTTTATATTATTATTACATAATTTAGGAAAGTGTTTAGATAATTACAAGGACAAGTACTTGTATCACTTATATCACTTGTCTTCCCACTGTTCGTGGATTTGCTTGAGCGGGCACCAGTAACATCTCCATACGTCCTGTCACACGCTAGTGTAGCCCAAGGGCATCTGCTTGCTCCAGGAAAATGAAGTGCCTCAAACCATTCCTTCAGGTCATGGGAATGAGGTCCATAATTGTTACTGGGTTTTGGCATATCAAATACGACAGGGTCAGCTTGCAAGGCTCTGACATGCAGGTGGGATACTGTTTTAGTAGCCTCTCATCTCGTGCATTTATTGATGAACCGGGAAAAGTCGGCTTTTCCCATGGGTGGAGCTCTGACAAGCTGTGGAGTCTAGATATTGAAAATGGCGGCCCTCATGGTGTGGGGTTCTTCTGGCTTCTTGCGAGGCTCTGCTGGGATGGTGGGCCAGGCTAGAACCCGCCTTCCCTCCTGGGCACCTCATGATCAGCTGGGCACAGGGGAGAGCCAGTAGCAGCTCTGCCCTGTGGATCTGAGTCTCTGGATCAGGCATACCTGGGCTTGAAATAGATGGCTGTAGGGTAGGACTTTGACGATCAGGGCTAAGCTCTGACCACAGCTCATAAGAGCTCCACCCAGAAGAGCTGATCATAAGCCTTGCCCTTCAGAGTCCCACCCTACAGTCATCTATTTCAAGGTCAGGCATGCTTGATCCAAAAAACCCAGATCCACGGGGGCAAAGCTGCTACTAGCTCTCCCTGTGCCTAGCTGACCATGATGTGCCCAGGAGGGAAGGCAGGTTCTATTCCTGGCCTGCCATCCTAGCAGAGCCTCACAAGAAGCCAGAGGAACCCCCACACCATAAGGGCCGCCATTTTCAACATCTGGACTCCACAGCTCATCAGGACTCCATCCAGCAGAAGAGCTGATAACCAGCTCTGCCTGTCAGAGTCCCACCCTACAGCCATCTATGACAAGTACTGCATTAAAATATTTTTAAACTATTGGCTCAAAATATCTCTTTTGGTTGCTCAAATATTTTTTGAATTCTATTGATTGCATCTCTAGTAGATACTCTTTAGCAATGGAAATACTTCAATAAATAGCAAAAGTCTCCTCCTGACATATAGTCAAAACTGAATGAAAATAAGTGTCAAAAGCAATCAAAGTAAAGGAGATGATTTCAGTGCTCTGAACACCATGTGATATTATAATATCATCATGAATTTAAATTCCAGAACTGATGAAACTAATTTGAGGTGAAGGATGAAAACCAGAGTATACAAACTCTGACAAACAAAAAAGAATTTAAAACTAACAAAATAAGTAAAGCTAATTTTAGGTACTGCTATCTGTAGCTTTTCTCTACCCATTATGTAACAGCAACTGTATATCCAGTTGTTTTTCCCTTTCTCTCAGAGATTATCATTTTATATAGTACAATCAGAAAAGCTTGTGACTGCAGTATGTGTTGCTTTTGGTGGGAGAATATGTTTTCTTTCTGTTTTGAACCTTCATTTATAATTTTCTATTTAAGATATTTTTTGATATAGTTTAGTTTTCACCACTGATTATAACTTAGAAAACTAAAAAGAAGTCAATGATGGTTTAAGCAAGAGGATTCATTACAATAATTGCAATGTAAAGACTATGATTTTCACTACAGTAGGCATTTCACTTTGCTTACACACAGTAATTTCTTTGTAGTTAAGATTTCATAAGACAAAGCTTCTTGAGTTGTCACAAACTCTTTTAACAAACCAAGACTGCCTTTGATACTTTGGCTTTATTGTTGAGTTTGACTCCTAAATAAACAAGGAATATCTTGATGGGAAGAATGTCTCAGAAACAAGAGCTCATTTTAAAAAATATTTTTATAATATATAAAACAACCAAAGGGTAAAAATTAGACCACTTATTAATATTTTAATTAATACAAAAATAATAGTAATATAAAATTATAAGGAACTTTACGTTATTACACCGAATTTGTTTAATCCAATAATAATTGAAAGGTCTAGGAAAATTAAGTGGATAGGAAGAAACAGAGCCCAAGAGGAAAAATAGGCTGAGATTGCAAAGAGAGGACTCCCCAAGTGGACATCACAATCTGCTAGAGGGGCTAACGAAGAACGTGCCCACCTGTATTTTTAGGATGGGTTACTACGGAAGTAAAGGAGGCCTGGGACAACAGTAGTGATGCCAGATTAACTCAGCACCAGGTCCTGAGGTCCTATTTATGCCTGGTGTGTTTGGTTATCTGGGGCCAAAATATGATAGGTAGTAGTTTGTTGTGGGTTCCAGGGATTCTGATGTGCCCCAGTGCTAGGACAGGACTGTACATGCAGACTTCAAAGTGTTGATCTCTTGGTCAACCTAACAAAGATATTATTTTCTTTCTACACACTAAGTCTAGCAAGATATTTAGCATTAATTCGATTGTTAGTTGAATATAACTGTAAGTCAAATATCTACCACATGTCTCCATGTAGTTTAAATGCTTATATTTAAATTTAGGAGTTTTTATCCTTGTTATCATGGCCTTCACATAAAACTCAACCAAATAATTTTCAATATGAAGTAATGCTTTATGCAAATAATTTTACAGGAACAAATTTATAATCCTATACATTTATAGGATAGTACAATAATTCTATATAAATCATAAAACAATATGGATATTCCTTCAAAAACTAGAAATTGTACTTCCATTTGATCCAGCAATACCACTTCTGGGGATATTCCATGGTAGCAAAAAACAAACAGAAGAACCTTCTATGTTGAAAGCAGCACTATTCACATGCCAGAATATGGAAATATCTGAGTGTCTGAGAAGAGATGACTGGATAAAGAAACGATGGTACATCTACACAATGGAATACTATGCAGTTGTTAGATAAAAAAGAAGTTATGAAATTTGCCTGTAAATGGATGGACACAGAGAGTATCATACTGAGTGAAATTGGTAGGAAAGAAAAAAGACAGATATAGAATGACTGCATTCATTTGTGGAATATAAAAATAAAAATAGTATGAGACCAATGTCAAAGGCCAGGCAATGCATGAACCAGGAGGACTTGCCAAGGATTGGAATCTCCCACAAGTGTGTGGCGATCAGAGGTTAGGTAATAAAGAGAAGGGATCATTGTGCTAGTAATTGTTTGAAATTGTAACACCAGACTAGAACTGAGCAAGGGACATAGGCAAAGGGTTATATATGGTAACCCCTAAGTGTATGTATTGCAAGCCAAAGTGTGTAAGAGAAGGGAGAGAGTTAGAGAAGTAAAAGAAGAAAAGTGCCTGCCAGAGAGGCAGCCTAGAGAAGGCAGGAGGGAATCTGGGATATTGGTGTTGGGAATGGTGGTGGAGGGATGGGTGCTAGAACACTTTATGACTGAAACCTAATCATGAACATCTTTGTAACTGTATACTGACCATGTTATAATAATAAAATACAATCAAAACTAATAAACTACAACTTAAGCAAGTAATTTATAATATGAAGTAATGCTATATGCAAAAAATTTAAAGGAACACGTTCATAACCCTATAAAGTTAAAGTCACTTTAGATTTTCACAAGGATTTATTTATTTATGGGTTTGGAGTCATACCTGACGGTGCTCAGGGCTTACTCCTGTCTCTGCCTGCACTCAGGAATCATCCTATTGGTGCTCGAGGAATCATACATGGTGCCTGTGATTGAACCTGGGGCGATAAACCAAATCAATCCTGTGTGAGCTAAGCTTCTGACTTATTCTACTATCTCAGCCTCAGAATACCACAAAGATTTTGACTCGAGTGCGCAGCCATAATGTCTAATTAGAAAATAAGAGCAAGCTTTGTAAAATTTTGCTTCATGGTAAAGGAAAGCTCACTGTATTTAGAGTGTCCTAAAATAGAAAACATCAATGTAAACATCTAGAAACAAAGAATAACTTCTAAGAAAAAGTAGCCAGTAACTAATTGCTCATGTAGCAAAATGTCTAAAAGGAAAATCTTCCCATTTTGTAGACACTTCATCTAATGACATGAAAAATTGGAATATAAGTCTCTGTACTGTTACTTCCCTCAAGTCATATGCAGGTGCGTTCATATTAATCAGTAATCAAAATTATCTAATCAATTTTAAATAAGACTTAAAGATCTAATTGCATAGAGTTCTTTCATACTTTAAGTTTGAAGGTGTTCACTATTGTTTGCTTCTATTATCTGTATGCCAAGAAAGACTTAAAATGTTTTATCTGTAGAAAAGTCTCATATTTAGTAAAATAAACAATTAATATCCATTTTTGCCCTTTCCTTTGTTTCCCTTTGCAGAAATTCCAATCAATATATCATGACTTTTTTTTTCAAATTAGTTTTAAAATGATGTGCTTATATGTATCCGATTCACTCCCTAATTATCTTCCTTAAAATAATTTATTGTAAAGACAGAAATATCGCATAAACTTAAGCATATAGTTATATAAATATTGAAGAGCCTAACATATCTTGAATTTCAGGATCTCCATAAAAATATAAAGATGTTAGTCAACAGGCAGTTAAAATATAAAGATGAAAATACACTTACTCAAATTTGCATTTATAACACTAAATGTAATCTGCAGCACTTACATATAATAATTAGGTGAACGTATGATTTTCATAGCATAAATTGTATTGGATGATTTATAATGAATAAGCTATTTTATAACCTTTGTGACATTAGAGTAATTAAATCTCCATGTTGATTGTTCCAACATTTTATTTAAATTTTTATAAATAGTTCAATGAAAAACTTGACTAAAATTGCATTATTTGTTATATTATAATTAAACATATTGCATTTAGTTAAGCAGATTTAGTACAGCACTAATTAAAGATGCTAATCCACATTTATGTGATCAATCACAAATTTCATATGATATATGTGAAGATCTGTGAATATTTAATTGCTTAGTATGCGATTATTCTCATTCTCATAAATTAACAAAGCTAGCCATTTTATGACATGCCTGTATATGGGGAAAAACTATTGTTCACTAAGCAAAGTATAATGATTTCCTAGCTTTTCACTCAGTAATTGGTTAACAAAGAACACTTGTTAGTGACCTGAATGTCAGAATCATCATTTTAAACCATCTGTGATCTATTATGAATATTTAAATGAATGAAGGAAATGCATTGATTTCAGTTCATTTCCCTAGGTGCTTAATTTTAGAGGGGGAATAAATTTTCCTGGAACTTATTTTAAATACTATCATTAGTTACTTAGCAACAAAAACAATTCTAAGTTTCTCCGTTTAGTACAGTTTTTTAAATGGTTAGAGAATAAGTGCTCTTTGTTATCTAAATTTACTTTATAAGGTTTTTACATTGTCTTCATATTTTACAAAGTTAAGTGGAACTATTTTAAATTGTTCTGTTCTGAATTATATTTGGCTATAATTAATACCTGTATTTTTATATATAGTCATTTTTAGGAAATGACTATATATAAGTTCACGAAGAATGAACTAGTTCCTGAGGCCCCATTCACTCTCAATGGAACAAACATCTCTGAATGCAGCAGTTATGTGTACCTAGGTTGAGAAGTCAACATGATGAATGACCTAAAACCTGAGCTGCGCAGGAGGAAGAGAGCAGCATGGAATGCCTTCAAAGGCATCGAAGAAATAGCTAAAAAGGACAAAGAACCTCCGGCTCCAGGCACATCTCTTTGACTCCACCGTTCTCCCTGCATTAACATACGCCTCAGAGACCTGGGCCCTACTAAAGCAGGATGAGAATGCTATTCGGGTCTCCCAGAGAGGAATCGAAAGAGCTATGATTGGAATATCATGCCTCACTCAAGTGAGAGAAGGAATCCGGAGTTCTGACCTCCGTTGCTATACCAGAATCAGGGACACTGTCTCATTTGCCAAGGCATCGAAAATCAGATGGGCTGGAAATGTAAGGCGATTTGGAGACAACCGCTGGACTAGAACCATTACTGACTGGATCCCACGGGATGTCAAAAGATCACGTGGCCGCCCACCTACAAGATGGTCAGATTTCCTTGTAAAGACACTGAAGGAACGTTTTGAGGCTCTTCGTATTCCTGAATCAACCAGATGCCATTGGGCTGCATTGGCAAGTGATAGGGTTCAATGGAAATGTTACTGGCGCCCACTCGAGAAAATCAATGAATAACGGGATTCAAGTGATCAAGTGATCAAGTGACTATATATAAAAATAGCATAGTCCTGTATTATTCATTCGTGAAAGCATCCTACATAATATTGGGATTGTTTTTCTAGTATAGTTTAGTTTTATATGTCTGTGCATATTGATAAGTATATTAAGTTAGTAAAATAGAAGAGTCATTTACAATTACTTAGAAATTAATTTATTATTTTATTATTATATATGTACAATAACTTATTACATTATATATAATAATGTATTATATATGAAATAATACTCTATCATGACAACAAGATGTACATACATTTTTATAGTTTAAAACTTTTAATGAAATTTCTACTTAAAGCAATTCATTTTATTGAGCAAAATATTGAACAAGAATGCTCAATTAATTTTAATGGTAATATTAGATACTTCTTATTTTATCCTTTATGTTAAAATAGGTTAGGTAGACAGACATGGGGCAGAACTGCTACTTGCTCTCCCTGTGCCCAGCCTCTCACAAGGTGCACAGGAGGGATGGCGGGTTCTAGCCCTGGCTCTCCACCCTAACAGAGCCTTGCAACAAGCCAGACGACCCCCCACTCCATGAGGGCCTCCATTTTCCACATCCGAAATGGATTGAGGCTCTTTATTTTCCTTGAGCAAGCAGATGCCTTGGGCTCTACTAGCATGAGACAGGACATATGGAGATGTTACTGGGGCCAGCTCGAGCAAATCGATGATGAACGGGAAGATAGTGATAGTGATAGGTTAGGGTGTTGATGTAATTAACTAAGGAGCCTTTAGATATAAGTGGATTTAGTGCTTTAATTTCTGTAAATAAGTAAAACTTAAGCCAGCAGAATTGTATCTAAATTCAATAACATGAAATTATAGAATAATTAATCAAAAATTTTTTGTTGCTTTACTTGTACAGCTGTTCCATATAAACTTATCTCCTACCTAAAATCAGTAGAGTTGCCTTATCTAAATTAGATTTTGAATTAGTATTAGTGTTTGATTAAATAAGTTCTGAAAATGTTGAATGTACTCATTTTATCTATGAACAGAAGTCAATATAACTAACTACAAACTAACCAAAAATAAAAGTAATCAACATCTTTCCTTGGATTTGTCAGAAATCTGAACTTGATACCTAAAGTATGAAAATGAACAGTCACATTCAAAAAAGAATTGCAGTTGAGAAATACTAAAGAGGAGAGGGATAACAATATGAAATTCTAATCACAATACAAGAAGTGGCAAATATGCTGAGTATGTGAAAGTTGAGTGGGAGTTGACATTAAGATGCAATTTGGGGGATTTACAGTATATGATGGCTTCCCTCCTTAATTTTTCTGGTTCTGCTTCCAGAAAAAAAAGATATGTTTCTAGGATATCTAAGAAAGATCACTATTGAATCCGGAAATAAGAGGAACAGTAATCATTATGAATGGCATTCTACAAAATGCCACAGCAAGGGAATTTGCTACAAAATATTATTCAATTTAAAATAATTTCCCTAATTTATCCAATAGGGGAAAATGAAATTAATCACATTGCAGTTGCACTTATTATCCCATTTCACCAAAGTTTGTGAAGGGTGAGAGCTAGGTGAAAACCAGGTTTTTGTTTGCAAATGGGGAATGTGCCAATGAATCAGAGATTTCAACATAAACTGTGAGCTGCAGCCATGAAATTGAAGGGAGTGAGCTCTGGATAGAAAATTAGTTCATAACTGGAGAAACATTGGTGAAAGTCTCAGCAATATGAACCCCCAAAAGTGTGTTGTTTCTTAAGACTAAATTACACCACATCCTGCATCTTCTATCAGATCGAAATACTTTAGTATTATATAGATGACAAAACTGTGACATAGACTCTCATTGGAGGTCGGCCTAGAAATTTCTATTTATTTTGATTTTTACTCTAAGCCCTTTACAGTGCACACACATTAGCAGAACAATACTGTGAATTTTTCTTTTCTATCTTTTTATTGTTTCCTCTCTTTAAAAATTATTGTATTTCAGAGCACACCATTTAACAAAAAATATAGGGATTCTGATACTTGTCATGCATTTACTACTCTCCCACAAAAAATAGGCTCCCATTATCAAGAATCACTCACATCACGATCATGATCTTCCCGTTGATCATCTATTTGCTAGAGCGAGCACCAGTAATATCTCCATATGTCCTGTCTCATGCCAGTAGAGCCAGGGGCATCGGCTTGCTACAGGAACATAAAGAGCCTCAAACCGTTATACTAGGTCATGGGAATGACCTAATATAATTGTTACTGGAATTTGGCATATCAAATACAACACGAAAAGCTTGCCAGGCTTGCCGAGCGGGAGGAAAACTCTTTTAAATACCTCCAAATAAAGCATTTATTGATAAACCACGCGCCGCGAGCTGGGCTGTGATGGGCAGGTCTGCTGGGTGGAGTTCTGACGAGAGGGAAGTCCAAATGTGGAAAATGGTGGCGCCCGTGGAGTGAGGGGGGGTGGTCTGGCTTGTTGTGAGGCTCTGCCGAGGAGGTGGACCAGAGCTAGAACCCGCCATGCCTCCCAACTGCCTCATGAACGGCTGTGCACAGGGAGAGCAAGGAACAGCTCTGCCCCATGTCTGAGAGTCTCTGGACTCTCACATATGGCACATAACAATGTGAAGATAACAAAGCATAACAGTTTGGGTTCATAGTGTGTATTTTATATTCTATGAGTATGGACAAAGACAACAAATATCTATTACATGATCACTTGATCACTTGACAACTCGTTAGTCATCTATTTGCTAGAGCAGGTGCCAGTAACATTTCCATTTGACCCTGTCACTTGCCAGTGTAGCCCAATGGCATCTGGTTGCTTCAGGAATACAAAGAGCCAAAAATTGGTCGTTCAAAGTCTTGATGAAGTCTCACCATCTTGTAGGTGGGTGGCCACATAATCTCAGCCCATGGGATCCAGTCCGTAACAGCTCTAGTCCACAGGTCTACTCCAAATCACATTACATGTCCAGCCCATCTGATATTCGATGCCTTGGCAAAAGACACAGCATCCCTGATTCTGAAACATCCATGGAGGTCTGAACTCTGGATTCCTTCTCTCACTAGAGAGAGGCATGATATTCCAAGCATAGCTCTTTTGATTCTTCTTTGGGAGACCTGAATAGCGTTCTCATTGTGCTTTAGTAGGGCCCAGGTCTCTGAGGCGTATGTTAATGCAGGGAGAATTGTGGAGTCAAGGAGATGTGCCCGGAGCCAGAATTTCTTCCTCCTTTTTAGCTATTTCTTTGATGCTCTTGAAAATGTTCCATGCTGCTCTCTTCCTCCTGCACAGCTGAGGTTTTAGGTGGTTCATCATGTTGATTTCTCCACCTAGGTAGACATAACTGCTGCATTCAGAGATGTTTGTTCCATTGAGAGTGAATGGGACCTCTGGAACTAGTTCATTTTCATGAACATAGTTTTGTTCAGATTCAGCTGTAGACCTATCATTCGGTCAAAGTCAGTCAGCATTTGTGCCACTCACTAATGTTTGGTGTTATTAGAACGATGTCATCAGCGAAGCGGAGGTGATATTGTCGCCTACCATCTATCTTCACTCCCATTCCTTACCATTCTAATTGTCGCATGATGTTCTCGAGTGTGGCAGTGAAGTGTTTTCATGAAATGGTATCACCCTGCCGAACCCCTCTTTTTTACATCAATTATCACTTCCTTTGTAGAATGGTGAGATCCTGGTGGTGAATCCATAGTACAGCACACAAATGATCTTGATGTATTGGGTTTGAATGCCCTGTTTGGCTAGGACTTTGATATCTACTTCAGTCTCCATAGAACCGAGGCTTTCTTTAAATCAATACTTGAGACAGAGTGGCATCTTGAACTCTCTACGAACCTCAATGAGCTTGGTTACCGGTGGATATGGTCGATAGTGCTGAATCCTTTTTGGAAGCCAGCTTGCTTGCATTGCTTCATCTAATATTCTAACAATCCTGTTCAGGATGAGTCAAGTGAACAGCTTGTAGATGACAGACAGCAGGCAGATGGGGTGATAGTTGCCAATGATGTGAATGTCTCCCTTTTTCAACAGTAGAACTGTCCTGCTGGTTTTCCATTGGGAGGGCAAGTTGCATTCAGACAGGTAGCATGTGAAGAGCTCAGCCTGTGTGTTTATGAGTACTGACAGCAGATTCTTCAGGTGTTCGGGCATCACTTTATCTAGGCCTGATGCTGTTCCCCTATTTTACTGATGAAATGGCATGTTGGATTCACGAGGGGAGAACATTGGGAATGACATATCCAAGCTAAAGAATTTGGTATGTGGGTAGATGAATGTGGCTACCAAAGAGGTCTGAGTACAAGTCATGGATATTCTTCTCCATTGCTTTTCTAGAGATGTGAGAGATCCATCAGGATGTCAGAGAGCAGTCCTCTTGGTCTTATATTGGCGAAGGACAGGCGGGCATTCAAATGCCTTTCCCCACTTCTGCTGCATTGCTAGTATTTCTGCTCTTCTCTCTTTGAGGGCTTCCATTATCATTTCTCTGCACTGATTTGCAAGCTTGGACATTAGCCTTTGGTCACCTGAGACTCACGCCTTGCCACATTGGCCAATGAGCTCGAGAATTTTTGAGTATAGGCATTCTTTTTGTGTCTTTCTCTCTCTTTACTTCTTCACACAATAATGGAGGTGCTTAATCAGGTGGTTGTATTCTTCATTGATGTTGTCAATGGTGGTATCTTCCCATGTTGCCACAATGGTGCTTAAGATTTCCCAGTTGGTGGTCATTCTGGGAGTTCTCTTCTTAAACTTTGCAGACTTTACTCCCTATTGTGTGTAGTAGAATTTTGCACAAAGTAGACTGTGGTCCGATTCTGTTTGGAATTTTGGGACGACACCTACATATGCCAGGCAAAACTGTCGATTGAAGATTATGTGGTCAATTTCATTGTGGAACTGTCCACCAGGAGATTCCCATGTCCAACATTTCAATTTAGCCTTCTGGACATGAGTTCCCATGAAAGGTCTTCGTGGACATGATGAACTCCAATAGTCTCTCACCCTGATCGTTCCTTTCTAGGTCATGGGTCCCAATGTGGAGTTCTTCAGCTGATATTCTCAGCCCTATAGTGGTATTAAACTGCACGACAGAGCCTGGCAAGCTACCAGTGTCATATTTGATATGCCAGATACCAGTAACAATTATAGACTTCATTCCCATGACCTGATGGAATGGTTTTGAGGCTCTTTATGTTCCTGGAGCAAGCAAGTTCCCTTGGGTTCTACTTGCATGAGACAGGTCATATGGATATGTTACTGGTGCCCGCTCGAGCAAATTGATGATGAACAGGAAGACAGTGATACACTGATAGTGGTATTAAAATCACCAACTATGATCTTGTAGAAGGTGTAACCTTTTTTTATAGAACTCCTCCAGTTCTATGTAGAATTTCTCAATTTCTTCTTCCTTGTATGTGGATAATGGTGCGTAGACAATGAAGATAGAAACTGCAGGCAGTGGGCCACATCTCTTCAAGTGTAATCGTCCGATCCAGTTTGTTAAGCATTCAAATGAATCAATGTCCGAGGCCATTTTTGTGTTGACAAGGACACCAACGCCCGATGCCTTTTTCATTGTATGTTCCGAGGAAGAATTCTTTTCTGGTGTTAAAAACAGCGTGATTCAATTGACTTCTCATCTCGGTCAGACCAATGATCTCTTGTGTTTGCACCATCGGGTCCTCAATATATACTACCAATGCCAGCATACGTGCATTGAAAATACAGACAATCATTTTAGTCCTTCTCATTTTGGCAGCCTTGTTTGCCCCCTGAAATTTTATCAAGCACTCATGTTCATTCTTATTAGTTTTGTCATATAAATACGGCAGCACTAAATATCCATCATTCCTCCTAATACCTAGAGTAGTTCACAGCTATCATAAATGTTTCTACTCACATATACCTAGATTGTCTACATTCCAAGATAGAACAATTTAAGGACATCATATAATTTTTAACAGAATGCCACTTTTGTAATATGCAGCTTTTAAAGATTGACTTCTTTCACATAGTAATACACATCTGAGACTTCTCCAAATCTTTTCATTACTTTATTGTATATTTTTATTTATATCAAAATAAACTGCAAATTAATGATTCACTAAAGTTTATTTATCCTCTTACATATGGAGGAAATCTTTCATTACTTCTATGTTTGCACAGTTATGAATATAGTTTCTCTCAGAACCTTATCTTGAAATTCCTGATCTTGTATGAGTAGAAGCCTGTACAAATATTCATGTTCACATTTTGTAAGTATATGTTTTTCACTCCCTCAGATAAATAGCAAGAATAAACATTGTTATATCGATTGCTAATGTTATATTAATATTTTAGAGTCTGCTAGAACTTCACAGTTTTTTACCCATTTGTATTCTTATTGATGATGAATAAGATTTCCTTGTGTTCTACAGTTTCACAGGAATTATTATTTGGACAATTTTTGTAGGTGTGTAGTGTTTCTTACTGTTTTTATTTTCATTTCATTGTTAATATAAAATATATTTTTAGGGTAGCTAGAAGTTTTATAGTTGATACCTCTATTTTATACAGAAATGACAATTTCATTTTCAAATGAAATAAATTTTATAGCTCTATTCTGTATAATTTTTAATTCTAGACTTATTTAGGAGTTAGGGCTTCCATATGTAGTTGAAAATATATTGAAATATATTGTCGCTAGATAAGTTATTATGTTGTATCTTATCTTAGTAGGAAATTAATTTCCTTGTAGTGTTTGTTATTCAAATAATTTAAGCTTAATGAAATGAATTAAGCAGCACTACTATATTGTTTGCTATTTTCTGTTTCCATGATTTTTATGATATCTATGGCTGTTTACCATTTCATACTCACCTAGGACTGAATGTGCTCTATGTTTATAGTTTCCTAAATTGAAACTTCTGTTTGCAAATTTAAATCTTTCTTATTTTCAATCATGTATCTAATACTACCCATTTTTCTTTTAAGCTCTGAGGACTTTACTTGGGAGAGGTTGTTAATGTAATCATTTGTTAGGGGAGACTTTCTGTAGTGCTTGCTGTTCACCAGGACCACTTCAGGTAGGCTTGGGAATGGGCACTAGGAATTAAAGCCAAGGCACTGCATGCACAAGCGATGTGTTTTACTGTGAAAGCTGGATCCTTGTTATTTTGTTGCATCCTGTTCATGTTAATAAATTGTTTTCATTTTCATTTGATACAGATATATTTGTGAGATATAATCTCTTTGTGTTATTTATAATATATTCTACAAGTGCATTTAGGTGTGGGTCTAGTTACCTTTATATAATTGACTTAGTTTAACATTATTTGGGGGGAGCGGACACCAAATAATTTTTATTCCATTGAATGAGCTAAATGTATTTCATGGCCCAGAACAAGTCTGTTTTGGATTATCCCTTAGTTTTAGAATGAGCGCTCTTATTGGAGGGGATTGTCTCTAAGAGATATCATGTATCTGGTTAATTAACTTAATCACTTGATCACTTGGCATCCTGTTGTTCATCTATTTGCTAAAGCGGGCACCAGTAATATTTTATTTGGCCCTATCACATACCAGTGTAGCCCAATGGTATCTGATTGCTTCAGGAATATGAAAAGCCCCCAAATCGTTCTTTCAGGGTCTCGCTTGGTGCTCAGGAGCAAAACCCTGGCTTCCTGAACGCAAAGAATCCGCCCATCTGGAAGCATTTCTCAGATCCAAACAACCTGTATAGACTCTATTCAGGCACTAGCTCCAGGTCCTTCCCCTTCAGGGCATCTCTTTTCAGATCCTCTATCAGACCTCTCTTTTCAGAACCTCTGTCTCAAGTCCTTCTTCTTCAGGGACATCTATGTTAAGGTCCATTCTTAAGACCTCTTTCGGGACCTCTCTTCTGGTGGGTCCTCTCTTCAGGGTTTCTCTCTCTCTCACTTCATCTATTTCTGTCTGACTCTGTTTCTTTATCTTATTTGTTTCTCTATCTCTGCTTTCTTATCTCTACAGCTCCTTATGCATCTATCACAGCTGTATTGTATGTTCCTTATCAAAGAGGTTATAGAGTTCATATCAGTACCTGGATCATCTGAGTTAATGTCTCTCACTAAGCCTGGTAGGTTTCTATGTTGATTTTCCATTTGACTTTTGTCATTTGGATTCTTACATTCATCATTGATTTTGTGTTTTGGTGTAAAGTTCTTTGTGAATAGGGTGTCGCGAGTGCTCAGATAGGGTATTCTTAATAAAGATCCAATCTCAGATAGTATGGTTTTTAATTTCTTTGATCACTTGATCACTTGACATCCCATTATTTGTCAATTTGCTCGAGGAGGCACCAGTAATGTTTCCATTTGTCCCTCTCACGTACCAGTGTAGCCCAATGGCATCTGCTTGCTTCAGGAACACGAAGAGCCTCAAACCGTTCATTCAGGGTCTTGACAAAGAAGTCTAACCAACTTGTATGTGGCTGGCCACATGATCTTTTGACATCCCGTGGGATCCAGTTGGTAATGGCTCTAGTCCAGCGGTCATCTCCAAGTCGCATTACATGTCCAGACCATCTGATTTTAGACGCCTTGGCAAACGAGACAGCGTCCCTGGCTCTGGATCAGTGAGGGAGGTGAAAATCCGGATTCCTTCTCTCACTTGAGTGAGGCGTGATATTCCAAGAATAGCTCTTTTGATTCCTCTTTGGGAGACTGGAATAGCATTCTCATCCTGCTTTTGTAGGGCCCAGGTCTCTGAGGCATCTGTTAATGCAGGGAGAATGGGTGGAGTCGAAGAGATGTGCCCTGAGCCGGAGGTTCTTTGTCCTTTTTGCTATTTCTTTGATGCTCTTGAAGGCATTCCACACCGCTCTCTTCCTCTTGCACAGCGCAGGTGCTAGGTCGTTCATCATGTTGAGTTCTTGAACTAGGTACACATCATTCAGAGATGTTTGTTCCATTGAGAGTGAATGGGACATCTGGAACTAGTTCATTTTTCATGAACATTGTTTTGTTGAGATTCAGCTGTAGATCTACCTTTCCACATTCTCAGTCAAAGTCAGCCAGCATTTGTGCCATTTGGCTAATGTTTGGTGTTATTAGAATGATGTCATCAGCGAAGCGGAGGTGGTGTAGTTGCCGACCGTCTATCTTCACTCCCATTTCCTTCCCATTCTAATTGTTGCATTATGTTCTCAAGGGTGGCGCTGAAGAGTTTTGGTGAAATGGTATCACCCTGCCGAACCCCTCTTTTGACATTAATGATCACTTCCTTGTAGAATGGTGAGATTCTGGTGGTGAATCCATAATACAGCTCACAAAGGATCTTGATGTATTGGGTTTGAACACCCCTGTTTGGCTAGGGCTTTGATGACCACTTCAGTCTCAACAGAATCAAAGGCTTTCTTTAAATCAATGAACGTGAGACAGAGCGGCATCTTGAACTCCCTACAAACTTCAATGAGCTTGGTTACCGTGCGGATATGGTCGATTGTGCTGAATCCTTTTCAGAAGCCAGCTTGCTCGCATGGTTGTCCTTCATCTAATGTTCTGCCAATCCTGTTCAGGATGACTTGAGTGAACAACTTTAGATGACAGACAACAGGCAGATGGGGCGATAGTTGCCGATCGTGAATGTCTCCCTTCTTGAACAGTAGAACTGTCCTGCTGGTTTTCCATTGGGAGGGCACCTTGCATTCAGATAACTAGCATGTGAATGAGCTGAGCCAGTGTACTAGATGAGTACTGACGGCAGAGTCTTCAGGTGTTCGGTCTGACTTTTTCTAGGCTTTTCAATGCCCTTTATTCAAATCCATCAATCACAAAGGCAAAGTGGAAGCTTAAGGGCCCAATCAGGGAGTTCAAGCAGTAAGCTAACACTATTCAAACTGCTAATGAAGAGTGTTCTTAAAGTTCATACCCTTAACCACACATCCTACTTCTTAACTCTCACCCTAAAACATTGCTTCATCATCACACACCCTAGTTTATTATGGTTTAGACCCACCAGAGTCAACGACATTTATGGGTCTGCAGCATCTGTTACTTGCAAACAAGCTGGATCTTACAAGACTCTTGACACTCTGGGGTCAGCGCTGATGGTTTCTGCTCAAATAAAGTCTGATTTGGGGTGTGGGTCCCATGCCCTCATCATTTGCTCTCAGAATCGTGAACTGGGTATGCTACACACTTAATCCAAGAGCCTGACACTTTGGAAGTGGGGACTGAGTTAGCCCACTGGGATCTTGTTACTAAAACCAGAGAGGCCTTGGGAGTCTTCAGTTGAGGTTGCAAGCAAGAGATCACTGTATCACTGGTCTCTCCCGCTCATCATCGATTTGGCGAGCTGGCCCCAGTAACATCTCCATATGTCCTGTCTCATGCTAGTAGAGCCTAAGGGCTCTGCTTGCTCCAGGAACATAAAGAGCCCCAATCCATTCCGGAATGAGGTCTATAATTGTTACCGGTATTTGGCATATCAAATACAATACGGGTAGCTTGCCAGGCTCTGCCGCAGGTAGCATACTCTTGGAGTCATCTCTAAGTCCAGCATTTATTGATGAACCACGGGCAAGCGGTCGCACGAGCCTGGCTGTGATAGGCTGGTCTGCTGGGTGGAGTTCTGAGGAGAGAGAAGTCTGGATGTGGAAAATGGAGGCCTTATGGAGTGGGGTCGTCTGGCTTGTTGTAAGGCTCTGCTGGGGTGGTGGGCCAGGGCTAGAACCCACCATCCCTCCTGGGCACCTTGTGAGCGGCTGGGCACAGGGAGAGCCAGTAGCAGCTCTGCCCCATGTCTGTGAGGGTCTCTGGACCGGCATGCCTGAGCCGGATTTAAAAAAAAGACCGTTGTTGGGCCGGAGCGATAGCCCAGCAGGTAGGGCATTTGCCTTGCACACGGACGGCCCATGCCGG
>JAJIBD010021894.1:0-20382 GCA_021461705.1 Cryptotis parvus | reverse complement strand
TATTTAGTAAAATAAACAATTAATATCCATTTTTGCCCTTTCCTTTGTTTCCTTTGCAGAAATTCCAATCAATATATCATGACTTTTCAAATTAGTTTTTAAAATGATATTGCTTATATGTATCCACGATTCACTCTAATTATCTTCCTTAAAATAATTTATTGTAAAGACAGAAATATCGCATAAACTTAACTATATAGTTATATAAATGATAAGAAGAGCTAACATATCTTGAATTTCAGGATCTCCATAAAAATATAAAGATGTTAGTCAACAGGCGAAGTTAAAATATAAAGATGAAAATACCTTACTCAAATTTGCATTTATAACACTAAATGTAATCTGCAGCACCCATATAATAATAATTGAGCGTGCCTTGAGATTTTCATAGCATAAATTGTATTGGATGATTTATAATGAATAAGCTATTTTATAACCTTTGTGACATTGGGGGGAAGTAATTAAATCTCCCATGTTGATTGTTCAACATTTTTATTTAAATTTTTATAAATAGTTCAATGAAAAACTTGACTAAAATTGCATTATTTGTTATATTATAATTAAACATGTGCATTTAGTTAAGCTTGAATTTAGTACAGCACTATTAAAGATGCTAATCACATTTATGTGATCAGTCACAAATTTCATATGATATATGTGAAGTCTGAATATTTAGTACTTATTATGCGATTATTCTCATTCTCATAGATTACCAAAGCTAGCCATTTTATGACATGCCTGTATATGAGGAGAAAAACTATTGTTCACTAAGCAAAGTATAATGATTTCCTAGCTTTTTTACTTCAGTAATTGGTTAATAAAAGAACACTTGTTTGACCTGAATGTCAGAATCATCATTTTAAACCATCTGTGATCTATTATGAATATTTAAATGAATGAAGGAAATGCATTACGATTTCAGTTCATTTCCCTAGGTGCTTAATTTTAGAGGGGGGAATAAAATTTTCTGGAACTTATTTTTAAAAAATACTATCATTAGTTACTTAGCAACAAAAACAATTCTAGAGTTTCTCCGTTTAGTACAGTTTTTAAATGGTTAGAGAGATAAGTGCTCTTTGTTATCTAAATTTACTTTATAAAGGTTTTACATTGTCTTCATATTTTACAAAGTTGAAGTGGAACTATTTTTAAATTGTTCTGTTCTGAATTATATTTGGCTATAATTAATACCTTGTATTTTTATATATAGTCATTTGGGAAATGACTATATATAAGTTCACGAAGAATGAACTAGTTCCTGAGGCCCCATTCACTCTCAATGGAACAAACATCTCTGAATGCAGCAGTTATGTGTACTTAGGTTGAGAAGTCAACATGATGAATGACCTAAAACCTGAACTGTTGGGAGGAAGAGGAAGCAGCATGGAATGCCTTCAAAGGCATCGAAAAGAAATAGCTAAAAAGGACAAAGAACACTCCGGCTCCAGAGCACATCTCTTTGACTCCACCTCGTTCTCCTGCATTAACATACTACTCAGAGACCTGGGCCCTACTAAAGCAGGATGAGAATGCTATTCGGTCTCCCAGAGAGGAGTCGAAGAGCTATGATTGGAATATCATGCCTCACTCAAGTGAGAGAAGGGAATCCCAGTTCTGACCTCGTTGCTGCTCCACCAGAATCAGGGACACTGTCTCATTTGCCAGGCATCGAAAATCAAGATGGGCTGGAAATGTAAAGGCGATTTGGAGACAACCGCTGGACTAAGAACCATTACTGACTGGATCCCACGGGATGTCAAAAGATCATGACGCCCACCTACAAGATGGTCAGATTTCCTTGAAGACACTGAAGGGAGCGTTTTGAGGCTCTTCATTTCCTGAATCAACCAGATGCCATTGGGCTGCATTGGCAAGTGATAGGGTTCAATGGAAATATTGCAAAAGCCCACTCGAGAAAATCAATGAATAACGGGATTCAGAAGTGATCAAGTGATCAAGTGACTATATATAAAAATAGCATAGTCCTGCTTATTATTCATTCGTGAAAGCATCCACATAATATTTAAGGATTGTTTTTCTAGTATAGTTTAGTTTTATATGTCTGTTGCATATTGATAAATTAAGTTAGTAAAATGAAGGAGTGATCATTTTACAATTACTTAGAGAGTAATTTATTATTTTATTATTATATATGTACAATAACTTATTACATTATATATAATAATGTATTATATATGAAATAATACTCTATCGTGACAACAAGATGTACATACATTTTTATAGTTTTAAAACTTTTAATGAAATTTCTACTTAAAGCAATTCATTTTATTGAGCAAAATATTAATTAAAGAATGCTCAATTAATTTTAATGTAATATTAGATACTTTACTTATTTTTATCCTTTATGTTAAAATAGTGAGTTAGGTAGACAGACATGGGGGGCAGAACTTTGCTACTTGCTCTCCTATTGCCCAACCTCTCACAAGGTGCTGGGAGGGATGGCGAGTTCTAGCCTGGCTCTCCACCTAACAGGGCAGCACGGCAAGCCAGGGCGGCTTGCTCCATGAGGGCCTCCATTTTCCCATCCGAATGGATTGAGAGGCTCTTTATTTTTTTTGAGCAAGCACAGATGCCTTGGAAACCCTGCATGGGGCCAAGGAGACATACATGGAAATGTTACTGGGGGCCTTTCGGGCAAATCGATGATGAGCGGGAAGATAGTGATAGTGACCCAGGATTGAGGTGTTGATGTAATTAACTGGGGAGCCTTTAGATATAAGTGGATTTAGTGCTTTAATTTCTGTAAGCCAAAACGTAAAACTTAGCCAGCAGAATTGTGCTCTAAATTCAATAACATGAAATTATAGAATAATTAATCAAAAATTTTTTGTTGCTTTACTTGTACAGCTGTTCCATATAAACACTATCTCTACCCTAAATCCAGTAGGGTTGCCTTATCTAAATTAGATTTTTGAATTAGTATTAGTGTTTGATTAAATAAGTTCTGAAAATGTTGAATGTACTTTCATTTTATCTATGAACGAAGTCAATATAACTAACTACAAACTAACCAAAATAAAAGTAAATCAACATGCTTTCCTTTGAATTTGTCCAAATGCAGGAACTTGATACCTATGAAAATGAACAGTCACATTCAAAGAATTTGCAGTTGAGGAAATACTAAAGAGGAGAGGGATAACAATATGAAATTCTAATCTAATACAAGAAGTGGCAAATATGCTGAGTATGTGAAAGTTGAGTGGGAGTTGACATTAAGATGCAATTTGGGATTTACAGTATGATGGCTTCCCTCTTAATTTTTCTGGTTCTGCTTCCAGAAAAAAAAGATATGTTTCTGAGATATCTAAGAAAGATCACTATTGAATCCGGAAATAAAGGAACAGTAATCACATTATGAATGGCATTCTACAAATGCCACAGCAAGAGAATTTGCTACAAAAATATTATTCAATTTAAAATAATTTCCCCTAATTTGTCAATGAGAAAATGAAGTAATCACATTGCAGTTACTTATTATCCCATTTCGCAAAGGATTTGTGGGTGAGAGCTAGGTGAAAACCAAGGTTTTTGTTTGCAAATGGGGAAATATGCCAATGAATCAAGAGATTTCAACATAAACGCTGTGAGCTGCAGCCATGAGAAATTGAAAAATTGAAGCTCTGGATGAAAATAGTTTCATAACTGGAAACATTGGTGAATCTCAGCAATATGAACTAAAAGTGTGTTGTTTCTTAAGGTAAAGTACACCACATCCTGCATCTTCTATCAGATCGAATACTTTAGTATTATATAGATATTGGCTCAAAACTGTGACATAGACTCTCATTGGAGAATTCGGCCTGAAATTTCTATTTATTTTTTGATTTTTACTCTAAGCCTTTACGAGTGCACACACACATTAGCAGAACAATACTGTGAATTTTCTTTCTATCTTTTGTTGTTTCCCTCTCTTTAAAAATTGTTGTATTCCAAGAGCACACCATTTAACAAAAAATATAAGGGATTCTGATACTTGTCATGCATTTTACTACTCTCCCACAAAAATAGGCTCCCCCATTATCCAAAAGTCACTCACATCACCGATCATGATCTTCCCGTTGACATCTATTTGCGTAGAAGCGAGCACCAGTAATATCTCTATATGTCCTGTCTCATGCCGGTAGAGCCAGGGCATCGGCTTGGTATAGGCAACATATAAGGATTCTCAAGCCATTATATTGGGTCATGGGATGACCCTAATATAATATTACTAGAATTTGGCATATCATATACAACTTACGAGAAGCTTGTCCAGGCTTGCCGAGGCGGGAGGCAAACTCTTTTAAACACCTCCAAATAAAGCATTTATTGATGAACCCCGCGCGACGTAAGCTGGGCTGTGATGGGCTGGTGCTGGGTGGAGTTCTGACGAGAGGGAAGCCAAGTAGATAAAGAAAATGAGGCGGCGCCCGTGGAGGTGAGGGCAGTGGTCTTGCTTGTTTGTGAGGCTCTGCCGGGGGGGTGGAGCCAGAGCTGGGAGCCATCATGCCTCCCAACTGCCTCATGAGCGGCTGTGCTACATGGAGGGGGAAACCAGGCAGCACTACCCCATTTGAGTCTTTGGACTCTCACATATGGTACGTACCAATGTGTAGATAACAGGCATACGGTTTGGGTTCATATTGTGTATTTTATTTTCTCTGTGTATGGAGTACGTGAAAACAGATATCTATTTACTTGATCACTTGTTCACTTGACAACTCATTATTCATCTATTTGCTAGAGCGGGTGCCAGTAACATTTCCATTTGACCCTGTCACTTGCCAGTGTAGCCCAATGGCATCTGGTTTGCTTCAGGAATATGAGAGCCTCAACAATTGTTCGTTCAAAGTCTTGATGAAGTACCATCCTGTAGGAGTTTGGCCCCGTATCTCAGCCATGGGGATCAGTCCGAAATAGCTCTATTCAGCGGTCTACTCCAAATCACATTACATGTCCAGCCCATCCTGATTTTCGATGCCTTGGCAGCGACACAGCATCCCTGATTCTGGAATAGCGATGGGGTTCAGAGACTTTGGATTCCTTCTCTCTTCGAGTGGGGTATATATTCAATAGCATAGCTCTTTTGATTCTTTTTTGGGGGACCCAAATAATATTCTCGGTTTCGCTGGTGGCCCCAGATCTGTGAGCGTATATGTTAATGCAGGGAGAATTGTGGAGTCAAGAGATCCAGGAGCCAAGTGTTCTTCGATCTTTTGGCTATTTCTTTGATGTTTTTGAAGACATTCCATGCTGCTCTCTTCCTCTGCACAGCTGGGTTTTTAGGTTGTTCATCATGTTGATTTCTACCTAAGGTACACATAACTGCTGCATTCCAGAGATCTTTGTTCCATTGAGTGAATGGGACCTCTGGAAGCTAGTTCATTTTTCGCGAACATAGTTTTTGTTCGAATTCAGCTGTGACCCTCTCATTCCAGGTCAAGATTAGCCGGCATTTGTGCCACTCGCTAATGCGAATTGTTATTAGAGCGATGTGATAAAAGCGGAGAGGTGACCTTATTGTCGCCGACCATCTATCTTCACTCCCATTCATACTCAATCTAATTGTGCCACATGATGTTCTCGAGTGTGGCAGTGAAGTGTTTTGATGAATGGTATCACCCTGCTGAACCCCTCTTTTTTGCATCCAATGATCACTTCTTTGTAGAATGGTGTGGCGAGATCTGGTGGTGATCTAATGGTAGAGCACATAAGCTGATCTTGATGTATTGGGTTTGAATGCTTGTTTGGCTAGGGCTTTTTGATATCTACTTCATTCTCCATAGAATGAGGGCTTTCTTTAAATCAATACTTGGGAGACAAGTGGCATCTTGAACTCTCCTGCACAGTGCCTCAATGAGCTTGGTTACCCGGTGGATATGGTCGATAAAGGTGCTGAATCCCTTTTTGGGAAGCCAGCTTTACTTGCATTGCTTCATCCCCAATATTCCTAACAATCCTGTTCAGGATGAGTCAAGTGAGACAGCTTGTAGATGACAGACGCAGGCAGATGGGGTGATAGTTGCCAATGATGTGAATGTGCCGCCTTTTCAACAGTAGAACTGTCCTGCTGGTTTTCCATTGGGAGGGCAAGTTGCATTCGAGCAGGTAGCATGTGAAGAGCTCAGCCTGTGTGTTTGTGAGTACTGACGGCAGATTCTTCAGGTGTTAGGGCATCACTTTATCTGGAAGCCTGATGCTGTTCCCTATTTTACTGATGAAGTAGCATGTTGGATTTCACGAGGAGAACATTTGGGAATGACATATCAGAAAGCTAAGAATTTGGTATATGGTAGATGAATGTGGCTACCAAGAAGGTCACAGTACAAGTCATGGATATTCTTCTCCATTACTTTTCTGGGAGGTGTGAGGAGATCCATCAGGATGTCAGAGAGCGATCCTCTTGGTCTTATATTGGCGAAGGACAGAGGCGGGCATTCAAATGCCTTTCCCCACTTCTGCTGCATTGCTAGTATTTCTGCTCTTCTCTTTGAGGGCTTCCATTATCATTTCTCTGCACTGATTTACAAGCTTGGACATTAGCCTTTGGTCACCTGAGACTCACGCCTTGCCCACGTATTGTGGGTGAGCTCGAGAATTTTTTGAGTAACAAGAGCAATTCTTTGTGTCTTTCTCTCTCTTTACTTCTTCACACAATAATGGAGTGCTTAATCAGGTGATTCAGCCCTTTGTTCTTCATTGATGTCAGTATTTTTGATATCTTCCATGTTGCCACAATGGTGCTTAAGATTTTACCCCAGTTGGTGAGGAGTCATTCTGGGAGTTCTCTTCTTAAACTTTGCAGACTTTACTCCCTATTGTGTCTTGGTTAGAATTTTGCACAAAGTAGACTGTAGTCAGATTCTGTTTGGAATTTTGGGACCTGACACCTACATATGCAGGCAAAACTGTCGATTGAAGATTATGTGGTCAATTTCATTGTGGAACTGTCAGGAGATTCCATGTCCAACATTTCAATTTAACCTTCTGGACATGAGTTCCCCATGAGAGAAGGTCTTAGTGGACATGATGAACTCAATAGTCTCACCCTGATCTCGTTTTCCTTTCTGGGTCATGGGTCCCAATGTGGAGTTCTTCAGCTGGATATTCTCCGGAGAAGCCCTATAATTGAGAGGTATTAAACTGCGACAGAGCCTGGCAAGCGCCCACCAGTGTCATATTTGATATGCCAGACAGTAACAATTATAGACTTCATTCCCCCATGACCTGATGGAATGGTTTTGAGAAGCTCTTTATGTTCCTGGAGCAAGCAGAGTTCCCTTGGGTTCTACTTGCATGAGACAGGTCATATGAATATGTTACTGGTGCCGCTCGAGGAACAAATTGATGATGAACAGGAAGACAGTGATACACTGATAGTGGTATTAAAATCACACCAACTATGATCTTGTAGAAGGTGTAACCTTTTTTATAAGAACTCCTCCAGTTCTATGTAGAATTTCTCATTCCAACTTCTTCCTTGTATGTGGATATTGTGGATGCGTGAACAATGAAGATAGAAACTGCAGGCAGTGGGCCACATCTCTTCAAAATTGTCTGTCCGATCCAGTTTGTTAAGCATTCAAATGAATCAATGTCGAGGCCATTTTTGTGTGTTGACAAGGACACCAACGCCCCGATGCCTTTCATTGTATGTTCGAGGAAGAATTCTTTTTTTTGTTGTTAAAAACGAGCGTGATTCAATTGACTTCTCATCTCGGTCAGACCAATGATCTCTTGTGTTTACACCATCGGGTCCCTCAATATATACTACCAATGCCAGCTTATACGTGCATTGAAAATACGAACAATCATTTTAGTCCTTCTCATTTTTTGGCAACCTTGTTTGCCCCTGAAATTTTATCAAGCACTCATGTTCATTCTTATTAGTTTGTGTCATATAAATACGGCAGCACTAAATATCCATCTACACTCTAATACCTAGAGTAGTTCACAGCTATCATAAATGTTTCTACTCATATACCTAGATTGTCTACATTCCAAGATAGAACAATTGAGACATCATATAATTTTTTACAGAATGCCACTTTTGTAATATGCAGCTTTTAAAGATTGACTTCTTTCACATAGTAATACACATCTGAGACTTCTCAAATCTTTTCATTACTTTGTGTATATTTTTATTTATATCAAAATAAACTGCAAATTAATGATTCACTAAAGTTTATTTTTATCCTCTCTTACATATGGAGGAAAATCTTTCATTACTTCTATGTTTGCACAGTTATGAATATGGGTTTCTCTCCGAACCTTATCTTGAAATTCCTGATCTTGTATGAGTAGAAGCCTGTGCAAATATTCATGTTCACATTTTGTAAGTAATATGTGTTTTCACTCCTGGCAAATAAATGCTTAAGAATAAACATTGTTATATCGGTGCTAATGATATGTACATATTTTAGGAGTCTGCTAGAACTTCCCCACAGTTTTTGCCCATTGTAGTTCTTATTGATGATGAATAAGATTTCCTTGTCTTCTACAGTTGCTCACAGGAATTATTATTTGGACAATTTTTGTAGGTGTGTAGTGTTTCTGACTTTTTTATTTTCACTTTTCATTGTTAATATAAAATATATTTTTAGGGTAGCTAGAAGTTTTTGAGTAGTTGATACCTCTATTTTATACAGAAATGACACCATTTCTTTTTCAAATGAAATAGGTACTTTATAGCTCTATTCTGTATAATTTTTAATTCTAGACTTATTTAGGAGTTATGGCTTCCATATGTAGTTGAAAAATATATTGAAACATGATTGTCGCTAGATGGTTATTATGTTGTAATCTTATCTTAGTTAGGAAATTAATTTCCTTTTTATAGTGTTTGTTATTCAAATAATTTAAGCTTAATGAAATGAATTAGAAGCATTACTATAAGTTGTTATGCTATTTTCTGTTTCCCCATGAATTTTATGATATCTATGGCTGTTTACCATTTTTGCTACTCACCTAGGACTGCAAAGATGTCTATTTTTATAGTTTCCTAAAATTGGAAACTTCCCCTGTTTGCAAATTTCTAAATCTTCCTTATTTTCAATCATGTATCTAATACTACTCCATTTTTTTCTTTTTTTTAAGCTCTGAGGACTTTACTTGGGAGAGGGTTGTTAATGTAATCATTTGTTAGGAGACTTTCTGTAGTGCTTTCTGCTGTTCTTTCTGGTAATCTCACTTCATGGTAGGCACTTGGGAATGGGCACTAGGAATTAAAGCCAAGGCACTGTGCCAACGATGTGTTTTACTGGAAAGCTGGATCCTTGCTTATTTTGTTGCATCCTGTTCGTTATGTTAATAAATTGTTTTCTTATTTTTCAGTTGATACAGATATATTTTGCAGATATAATCTCTTTGTGTTGGTTTGCAAATATATTCTACAAGTGCATTTTTAGGGTGTGGGGTCTAGTTACCTTTTATATAATTGATTCTAGTTTAACAATATTTTGGTTGGGGAGCAGACACCCAAAATAATTTTATTCTATTGGAATGAGGCTAAATATGTTTTTCATGGGCCAGAACAGAGTCTGTTTTAGATTATCCTTATTAGCTTTAGGAATGGAGTGCTCTTATTGGATGGGATTGTCTCTAAGAATGCATGTATCTGGTTAATTAACTTAATCACTTGATCACTTGGCATCCTGTTATTCATCTATTTGCAAAAGCGGGCACCAGTAGCACATTTCCATTTGACCCTATCACGCGAGTGTAGCCAATGGTATCTGATTGCTTCCAGGAAGTATGAAAAGCCCCCAAATCGTTTCCCCTTTTTCAGGGTCTCAGCTTGGTGCTCGAGGAGCAAACCCACCTGGCTTCCTGAACGCAAAGTAATCCGCTTCCATCAGAAAGCATTCTTGCTTTTTCATCCAAACAACCCTGTAGCGAGCTCTATTCAGGCACTATCTCCAGGTCGCTTTCCCTTCAGGGCATCTCTTTTCAGATCCTCTATCAGGGACCTTTCTTTTTCCAAGAACCTCTGGTCTCAGAGTCCTCTTTTTCTTCAGGGTTTAGCATCTATTTAAGGTCCATTCTTAGAAGACCTCTTTTCTTCGGACCTCTCTTACCTCAGGTCCTTACTCTCTTCAGGGTTTCTCTCTCTTCTTTCACTTCCCATCTATTTCTGGGTGGTCTGACTCTCAAGACTTTATCTTATTTGTTTCTCTTATCTCTTCTTCTTTATCTCTACAGCTCCTTATGCATTTCTCATCACAGCTGTATTGTATGTTCTTTTTATCAAGAGGGTTACTAGGGAGTTTCAGTCATCGGTACCTGGATCATCTGAGTTACTGTCTCTCCACACTAAGCCTGGTAGGTTTCTATGTCTGATTTTCCATTTGACTTTTGTCATTTGGATTCTTACATTCATCATGATTTTGTGTTTGGTGTAAAGTTCTCTGGAATAGGGTGCCAGCGTGTGCTCAGATAGGGTATTCTTAATAAAGATCCAATCTCAGATAGTTTGGCTTTACTATTTTCTTGATCACTTGATCACTTGACATCCCTATTATTCATCAATTTGCTCGAGCACGCCAGTAACATTTTCATTTGACCCTACATAAGCCAGAGTAGTTATATTGGCATCTCTGGTTGCTTCTGGTGGAACCCGAAGAGCCTCCCAAACTGTTCATATTTGAGGCGCTAATTGACAAAGAAGTCTGACTATCTTGTAGGTGGATGGCCACGTTAATCTTTTGACATCCATGGAATCCATCGGTAATGGCTCTCATTCAGCGGTCATCTCCAAATCACTTAAATGCCACAGCCCATCTGTTTTTTGTTCCTGGCAAACAAGACAACATCACTGACTCTGGAACAGTGTGGGAGGTTGGAACTCGGATTTTCTTCTTTCACTTGGTGAGGCGTGATATTCCAAAGGCATAGCTCTTTAAAATTCCTAATAGGAGACCTGAATAGCATTCTCATCCTCGCTTTCATAGGGGGCCCCAGGTCTCTGAGGCATATGTTAATGCAGGGAGAACAGTGAGTCGAAGTGATGTGCCCAGAGCTAGGGTTCTTTGTGTTCTTTTTGCTTTATTTCTTCGATGCTTTGAAGGCATTCCGCCGCTCTTTTCCGGAGCTCAGCTTTTAGGTCATTCATCATGTTGGCTTCTCGACCTAGGTACACATAACTGTTGCATTCAGAGATGTTTGTTCCATTGAGGTGAATGGGGCCTCTGGAACTAGTTCATTTTTCATAAGCATAGTTTTTGTTGAGATTCAGCTGTGAACCTATCTTTCCACATTCTCGGTCGAAGTCAGCCAGCATTTGTGCCACTTGGCTAATGTTTGGTGTTATTAGAATGATGTCATCAGCGAAGTGGAAGTGGGGTAGTTGCCGACCATCTATCTTCCTCCCATTCCTTCCCATTCTAATTGTTGCATGATGTTCTCGGGGGGTGGCTGAGAGTTTTGGTGAAATGGTATCACCCTGCGAACCCCTCTTTTGACATCGATGATCACTTCTTTGTAGAATGGTGAGATCCTGGTGGTGAATCCGTAATACAGCTCACGAAGGATCTTGATGTATTGGGTTTGAGAACCCCTGTTTGGCTAGGGGTTTGATGGCTACTTTTTTCAGTCTCCACAGAATCAAAGGCTTTCTTTTTGAAATCAGTAAATGTGAGACAGGAGGCATCTTGTACGTCCTCTACAAACCTCAATGAAGCAAGGTTACTGTGTGGATATGGTTGATTGTGCTGAATCCATTTCGGAAGCCAGCTTGCTACGCATGGTTGTCCTTCATCTAATGTTTTTCCAATCCTGTTAAGCATGACTCGTGTGAGCAACTTGTAGATGATAGACAATAGGTAAGATGGGGCGTATTGCCAATGGTGGGGATGTCTCCCTTCTTGAACAGTAGAACTGTCCTGCTGGTTTTTCCATTGGGAGGCACCTTGCTTCAGACAGGTAGCATGTGAGGAGCTGAGCTAGTGTAATGATGAGTGACTGAAGCTAGATTCTTCAGGTGTTATATCTGACTTTGTGGGGAGCCTTTTCAGTGCTTTATTCAAATCCATCAATCACAAAGAAAGGCAGTTCAAGCTCAGGGCTCAATCAATAGGAGTTCGAAACGGTAATGCTAACACTATTTCAAACTGCTAATGAAGAGTGTTCTTCTTAAAGGAGTTCATACCCTTAATCACACATCCCCTACTTAACTTCACCCTAAAATTATTGCTTCATCATCACACACCCTAGTTTATTATGGCTTGAGACCTACCAAGTCAATGACATTTATGGGTCTACGCAGCATCTGTTACTTGCAAACAAGCTGGATCTTACAAGACTCTTGACACTCTGGGGTCAGCGCTGCTTGATGGTTCTGCTCAAATAAAGTCTGATTTGGGGTGTGGGCCTATACCCCTCATCATTTGCTCTCAGAATCGTGAACTGGTATGCCACACACTTAATCAAAGAGCCTGACTTTGGAAGTGGGGACTGAGTTAGCCCACTGGGATCTTGTTATGGGAAAACCAGAGAGGTCGGGTGAGTCTTCAGATGAGGTTGCAACAGGAATCCACTGTATCACTGTCTTCCGTTCATCATCGATTTGCTAGAGCGGGTCCCAATAACACATTCCATATGTCCTGTCTCATGCTAAGAGCCCAAGGGCATCTGCTTGCTCAGGAACATAAAGAGCCTCAATCCATTCCGGATGAGGTCTATATTTACTGGTATTTGGCATAACTCATATGGGTGCGGGTAGCTTACCGGGCTCTGCCGTGCGGATAGCGCCTGCTGTAGTCATCTCTAAGTGCAGCATTTATTGATGAACCACGTGGCACCTGCTGGCCGCCCTGGAGACTCGGCTCTGATCAGGCTGGTCTACTGGGTGGAGTTCTGTGGGAGAGAGAGAAGTCTGGATGTGTGGAAAATGGAGGCCCTCATGGGGTGGGAGGTCGTCTGGTTGCAAAGGCTCTGCTGGGGGTGATGGGCCAGGGGCTGGGAACCTGCCATCCCTCCTGGGCACCTCGTGATGATAGGCACAGGGAGAGCTAGTAACAGCTCTGCCCCATGTCTGTGAGTCTCTGGACGGCGTACACAGGCGGTTTAAAAAGACTGTTGTTGGGCGGAGGCGATAGCCCAGCAGGTAGGGCATTTGCCTTTGCACCGCGATGAGGCGGCCATGCGGTAACGTAAGGGTTTGTCCCTGGCATCTCATATGGTCCCCGAGCACTGCCAGGAGTGATTCCTGAGAGTGCAGGAGCCAGGAGTAACCATAAGCAGAGATATTCCAGGGGAATCCATTCCTCGCTGACTGGGTAGGCTGGTACCTGTGAGTCTGACCACTCTGAAAAAATATAAGCACACTTCCTTTGCTAGCTACCCATTATCACTAATTATACATTTTTATAGCATAGCACCTCAATTCCTCTGCCTGCCTTATCATTTGTTTAGTCTGAATGTGCTACACATTAACGCCTTCCTCTGTAGAGCCTGTATCCAGGAATGTGCAGGTGGTGGGCTGCACATGAAAATTTACAGCCTGTTGGTCTGTACTCCTGTCTTGCGAGCCACCAAGCAGCAAAAAGTCATGGTTGTCGCTAAATTTCATTCTGATGAGTGATGTCTCATCTGCTATGCCTCCCCCAACCTATAGAGATCTCACAGAACAGGATCTGATTGCTCCATTGGACTCAAGAGCTGATCTCGAGGTCACATACCTTAGCTATGCTTTGCTAAGTAAGTGAATTACCAGCCATATATGTTCGTATTAACTAAGGATTTTACAATTCACCTATACCTAACTTTACTTTTTTGCTAAAGTCATAATAACATCAGCTTAATATATTCATATAAATTAAGGTCTTACAATTTGTCAAATCTATTAAATCAATCTGAAGATTTCATATGGGGGTTTCCACACCTTTTTAATGTCTTGGTACTTTTAAGACTAATGTTTTTGATGTTTTTAAAAATATTTTAAATGCATTTAAAATAGCTTAGCACATTAAATAGTCCATCACTTTATATCTTAAAAGTGATCTGGAGTTTACAGGTCATCAGGAGACTTTTGTAAGTTATCCAGTCACCTTCTGGTGCTCTGCTCACTCTCATTTGGGTATTTTTCGAGAAGCTGGATCTTCTCCTGAAAAAATTTTAGGGAAGGGAAAAGAGAGAGAGAAAGGAAAGAAATAAGGAGACCTGCCATGGGGGGGGTGGGGAGGAAGCCGAGGGAAGGCGTTGGTGGTGGGAGATGAGCACTGGTGGAGGGGCGGGTGCTGGAACACTGTATGACTAAAACCAAATATGAACTTTTTAAGTGTATATCTTTTATTTGTATATCTCAGGTGGTATAATAAAATACTTTAAAAAAATAAAGACTGTCAACTCTTACCGGCTGAGCTCTTTTTGATTCAATCTAGTAAAAATCTCATGCTTCAAGAGATTGTCTCATGAAAATATTAAATTGAACTATGAGTAAAAAAATTATCAGTCATTCTGGTACCCTGCTCCTTGTCTAGGCATGTTTGAAGTGGTGTCTGAGATTTGCCTCTCTCAGAAGCTGGCCTTCTCCTGGGCCTGGGAGGGTTTCTGTGTGTGTTCTGTGTGTGTCTGTGTGTGTATGTGTTTGTGGCCTGTCTGTGTATAGTATATGCCCTGTTCCATGCTTATCTCCCTACTGTCCGGGAGCTGCTGGGGTCCCCAATAGTACCAGAACAGAAGTTTTTTTTCTACACTCCGAGACCTCTGGGAATGGATGAAAACTCACGATCGGCACAGTTCCAAAGACTTTTAATACAAAAAGCTCTACCACCACAATCAATATAATGAAAGAACACTAGCTCTGGTCAGAACTTAGACCATAAAGAAGGCTCAAGTCTCCCACCAAAGAAAGAGGAGTTCTGCAAAAGAAGGTGAAAGGAGAAGGGGCCTCAGAAGTCAGTACCCCGTATATACAACAAGAAATGAGAAATCTATCTCTTGACAGGGTGTCCTGTCTGTAACAAAGAACCTAAATAACACTTGTAGAAGGGTGGTGCCACACCTATTTATAGATATAAACAAGAATTACTCAAGGACCCCAATCCCATCTTCAGAGATGATCTCTTGTAGCTATGACTGGAGGGAGGGCTGATGTAAAGTAATACATCTTAATTTCATGGGCTTCATGTAATCCTAGATACTACCCACAATGTCTTATTTATTATTTGCACCAGGGTGATTCACGGGTATCTTGTTCTCTGTAAACGCTGAAAGGGTCACACTTGCCTGCATGAGGGCAAAATAGTATGATCCTTCCTATAATCTTAAAGATAGTCTCAGCGCAGCCAAGGGTGGCAGTATCCTGGTAAATTCTAACTGCCCAGGCTGGGTGCAGTGGGTATAAAGAGGAGCTGTGCCCAATCTAGAGACATAGGGGGAGTCTTAGTAGATGTATAATAAATCCAGAGGATTCAGAGTCAGGGTGACTTCTGTACGGCTTTGCCACACCCTATCAGTGTTTACATAGAGGAGAGATCTCATTATTAGAATTAACCTTGGCTTAGAACATGCAATAGATTAAGCTGAGTGGAGTAAAACAACAAAGCTCTGAAGCTTCAGCTAAATCTGTCATCCAACATCCTATGTTTCTCCCTCTCTACATAAAGGGGCTTATGACTATTGACCTAATGGTTTGGCTATGTGAACGGAGCTGCCCTAGTGGAAGCTGTGCATGAGAAGGCTAGTGTGATTCTTATGGGGTATGGAGGAAATTTAACTTGCACTGAGAAGCTTAACTCTGACCCATCAATTTCGTTGATATTTGTTTGTTTCCTAGTTTAAGGAGTTGCCCTCTAGCTCTGGTTTCCAATTTATAAACTTCCCTCATGGCTCTGTTTGGAATTCCCAGTTCAGCCAGCACACATTCACCACATGGGAAGCACTCACATGGTCCTCTTTGAGTGGGACCTCTTCCTTTGCGAGGAAAGGATAACAAATCAGTCTGTTGGTGCAAAGTTAGCCCAGAGATTTATCTTTGTACCTTTTATTTTTTGGCAATAGATTAACCTTACATCCTTTCTATGTTCTTTGCTCGTGAAACATAAATATTAATATGGCCATTTTGGGAAGCACTGAGTTGGAGAATAATGATCTATTAATTTAGTTTCTTTTTAATTTAATATTTGTTAATTTCCTGTGATTATATTTGATATGCCAAATACCACAGTAACAAGCTTATTTGGCACAACGGTAACAAGCGTACCAGTACCAGTAACAAGCATTAACAAACAGATGCCCTTGGGCTCTACTTACATGGGAACAAGAGGCTTTCAGGTGTTACTGGTGCCCGCTAGAGCAAACTTGATGATTAATGGGGAGACAGTGATACAGTGATACAGTGATGCTATAATGTACAGGAAAGAAAGAAAACTTAGTAATATAGGAGATTGAAGTAAAAGCAAGCTTATTTGAAAATACAAAGATTTCATCAGAATTTAATATAATGAACAAATTGTCTGAGATCATATATTATACCTACATAAATATCATTTTTAAGATTTCTGCTTTGGAAGGTATACTATTTTTGAGATTTTCATTATCAAGATAATGAGACTAACTTTCGTGTAACTCTATAAGATTCAAAGCAGAGGCATTAAACACATGCAGACCAAATTTCATGACAAATTACATCTAAATTATGCGTAAAGAAAGAATATAGTGTTATGTGAATATAGTGTTATGTGGAAGCACAACCCAGCTAAATAAATAACATAGCATAAATAAATAATAGAACACTACATTCCTTTTAGAAAAATTTAGGATAAATGTATATGTATATATATACATATGTTCTTTCTGATTTTTATATATATACCCACTATATATATTTCATTTAGAATTATGTTTACTTAAGTTGATCTTCTGATATATATGTATATATATAGATATATATATACATATCTTAATGTAGCACATGCTATATGAATATATACATATATGCATGTATCTATATAGATATATATGTATATATCTATATCTACTTAATAATCTCCTATATATGAATATATATATCATTTGGAAAATCTCATGTTTACTTGGGATTGTTATATATCAGATCAACTTAAGTGAAGCATGGATTTTTAAAACTCAAATACTGTTGGTATAAGAACAAAAATACATGAATTATTTTGTTGGCATAAGAAGAAACATAGAGGGCAGATGAAAACACCGAGATCCTCAAGAAAGGGAAGTTTGTATATTTTTCCCTTAGTTCCTTTATCTGTATTATTTACAAAATAAAACTTGTTTGTAACTGGTAACAAGTTTAATGCAAGAAGAGATTGAGTGGCTAAGCAATAATGAACAATCTTTAACAATTGAGAAGTATAAAATCAGTAAAAAGATAAAAAAATGAAACTTAATTACAGAGCCATCAGTTGAAATATTAAATGATTATAAGATCATCAGGATAATGAAGACAAGAGAGCCGATTACTGTAAAAATAATGGACTGCATTCTATTCATGGTGCTCTTAAAATCAGCCAGTTTGTTAATTTCTGTGAGGGAAAGGAGAGTATTTTATGATGAGCTTCCCACAATGGCGTAAGATAAAGAACTGTTTCCAAATATTGTCTTCATGAAAATAATAAGAAGAATAAAAAGAAAGGTTAGCTTAAATTTCCATTTTCAAGGGTTTATTTTTTGACATGGTCTTGGTACCTCTATCACCTTCTGTTTTTTTTTGTTTCATTCTTTCCCCAACTATATTATTCAAAGGTGTCCTTTACTATACTTTCTCTGAAGATAAAATTGACTTAAGCATTTGTGTCCTTCTCAAGCAGTGAGGCTTAATCATCGTATTTGAAGCATAAAATTAATTAAATAGAATACAAAATGTTTGAAAATGGATTTAAGTAGTGCAATAATACAATATATGTATGTGTGTTTCATGTGTCATGTCAAGTGGAATATATATTTATTTTTTTCAAGAAAATTAACACAGCCCACATTTTATTCTAGGAGAGATATTAAACTTTATCAAAAGAAGTATAATTTCTAACCTGAATATTGTATGAGTTCACCTTGTTGAATATTGCCTAGCACAGTAGATAGGCTTCACTTATATCTGTGTATTTGAGATATATTTCCTCTATTGACTGAGTGAGTCAAGTGCATCATGCCATTTTTGACACTGGAGAAGAAGAATTCCTTCTAGGAACAAGCGACGAAAGAAAAGTCGGTAATATCGATTGTCCTTCTCAATACAAACCTGGCCATAAACGGTGATTTATTTGAGTGCCTAACAAACCAGATGGGACAATTACACTTGAAGGGTGATGGCACACTCCATTGATTTCTATCTTCTTTGTCTACACCTTTAAACATCCACATACAGTGAAGAGATTGAGAAATTCTACATGGAACTGGAGGAGGATTCTGTAAAAAAGATTCACACCTTCTACAAGATCATAGTGTTTTAATGCCAAGATAGGACCGAGAAGATCAGCTGAGGATCTCCACATCGGGACCCATGGCCTGGAATGGAATGAACAGGGTGAGGGCTATCTGAGTTCATCTTATCCACCAAGACCATTCATGGGAACTCACAGTTCCGGAGGCTGAATCGAAGCGTTGGACATGGGAATCTCTGGTGGACAGTTCCACAATGAAATTGACCACATCATCTTCAATCGAAGGTTTTGCCTGACCGATGTTGCTGTCGTCCCAAAATTCCAAACAGGATCGGACCACCGTCTCCTTTGTGCAAAATTCTACTTCATGCAATTGGGAAAAAGGCTGCAAAGTTTAAGAGAGAACTCCCAGAATGACCACCAACTGGGAACTCTTTGGCACCATTGCGGCAACATGGGAAGATACCATCATTGACGACATCGATGAAGAATACAACCGACTGGTTCAGCACCTCCATGATTGTGCGAAGAATGCCGAGAGAAAGACACAAAGGACACCTGTCTTCAAAAACTCTCGAGCTCATTCGCCAGCGTGGCAAGCGGGAAGCCTCAGGAGGACCAAATGCTAACGTCCAAGCTTGCAAAGCAGTGCAGAGAAGCGATAAAGGAAGACCTCAAAGAGAGAAGAGCAGAAATACTGGAAGATGCAGCGAAGCCGGGAAAAGCATTTGCATCGCCCGCCTGTCCTTCACCAACTATAAGACCAAGATGACTGCCCTCCGGCGTCCTGATGGATCTATCACATCTTCCAGAAAGGCAATGGAAGATTATCCATGACTTCTACTCAGATCTCTTTGATAGCCACGTCCACCTGCCCACATACCAAATTCCGCGGGATGGATATGTCGTTCCCAACGTTCTCCCTTCTGAAATCCGACATGCCATTTTGTCGGTAAAGAGAAGAACAGCACCAGGCCCAGACAAAGTCAGACCCGAACACCTGAAGAATCTGCCGTCAGGTACTCATCAATACACTGGCTCGGCTCTTCATCACTACCTGTCTGAATGCAAGGTGCCCTCCCAATGGAAAACCAGCAGGACAGTTCTACTGTTCAAGAAGGGGAGACATCCACGACATTGGCAGCTATCGCCCCATCTGCCTGTTGTCCGTCATCTACAAGCTGTTCACTTGAGTCATCCTGAACAGGATTGGCAGGAACATTAGATGAAGGACAACCATGCGAGCAAGCTGGCTTCGAAAAGGATTCAGCACAATCGACCATATCCACACGGTAACCAAGCTCATTGAGGTTTGTAGGGAGTTCAAGATGCCGCTCTGTCTCACATTCATTGATTTAAAGAAAGCCTTTGATTCTGTTGAGACTGAAGCGGTCATCAAGGCCCTAGCCAAACAGGGCGTTCAAACCCAATACATCAAGATCCTTCGTGAGGCTGTATTACGGATTCACCATCAGGATCTCACCATTCTACAAGGAAGTGATCATTGATGTCAAAGAGGGGGTTCAGCAGGGTGATACCATTTCACCAAAACTCTTCAGTGCCACCCTCGAGAACATCATGTGACAATTAGAGTGGGAAGGAATGGGGTGAAGATAGATGGTCAGCAACTACACCACCTCTGCTTAGCTGATGACATCGTTCTAATAACACCAAACATTAGCCAAGCGGCACAAATGCTGGCTGACTTTGACCGAGAATGTGGAAGGTAGGTCTACAGCTGAATCTCAACAAAACTATGTTCATGAAAAATGAACTAGTTCCAGAGGCTCCATTCACTCTCAATGGAACAAACATCTCTGAATGCAGCAGTTATGTGTACCTAGGTCGAGAACTCAACATGATGAATGACCTAAAACCTGAGCTGCAGGGAGGGAAGAGAGCAGCATGGAATGCCTCTTCAAAGCATCAAAGAAATAGCTAAAAAGAACAAGGAACCTCTGGCTCTAGGCACATCTCTTCGACTCCACTGTTTCTCCCTGCATTAACATACGCCTCAGAGACCTGGGCCCTA